>JAWWMK010013732.1:0-22279 GCA_035047105.1 Galeopsomyia nigrocyanea
CGGAGAAAGAGAGAAGAGAGGAGCGAAGATCTCACCGCAGTGTGTGCTGCTCGGCGATGACGACGCTGGCTCGCTGGCCCGGACCTCCGGGCAGGCGAACGACGAGGATGACGCCGGATCGAAGGTGGTAGCTGTTCGATATTGAAGGCCGGGAGCGACACGGCTCGTATTCGGCCTGCGGTACACGCAGGCGGCAGCTTCCCGTGATGGCGTCCCTCCTCTCGCTCGCTGCAGGGTTTTTCTCCTTGACTCTCGGTGTCGTTATCTCTCGCTGTTGCCATTCTCCACGGCGTCCAAGGAGGAAGTGTCGCTCCGTTTGCTCCCGCCGCCGGGCCCGCCGTCGCGGCCGCGGCGGCGCTCGCAGTGCCACACTCCCTCGTTCTCTCTCTCTTCCACTCGCACGAGCACACGAGCTCGGCGAGCTTCTCTCTCTCTCTCTCTCTCTCTCTCTCTCTCTCTCCTAGCTCTCTCTTCCTTCTTCTCTCTTCTCTCTTCGCTGGGCCGCGCGTCTCCTTCGCCACGTCGCGTCCCTCCGTCGCTCCGCCAATCAGCCATCGCCAGCACCTCAACAGAAGGAAACGAGCATGAGAGCGTGCACATAGTCACACACACTCTCAGCTCGGCGGCAACAGACGGAACGGCGGACGGAGAGCGCAAACGGCGGAATAGCTTGAAGAGCTATTTTCCCGTTACACATTCTTGCATATCGTTAACCCATTAAAGCCCAAGCTAAAACTGGGATAGATAGCCTCACACTAACTATGTCATTCATGGCAAATTGAAACAACAAATTTACCCGTGGCTTTTTGTCATTTTCAATTATTTATCAAAAGTTATCAAACAAATTATTTAAAAAAAATTATTTTGAAAAAATAAAAGCACCAATCGATTCTACGACAAAATTTGTAGCGAGGCGCTACGGCAGCTGTAATAAAAATATACCTGCGCCTGAAAAAAAAACATCAAAATTCCCGCACCTCATATACCCTCGCCGTTTCATACAGACCGCGCGCCGCCCTTTCGAACGCGCCCTCCCTTGACCCGCTACGCCACCCCAAGCCCGAGATACCGACGTTGCAGTGGGCCAATCGCGATCCGACGGACGGAGATCGCGCGGCAGCTATCAGTCGAACTCGCGAGCAAACACGGGTGACATCACGCGCCCAGCTCGGTACTGGCGAAGCTCGTATTCGCGGCACGGAGAGAGCGACCGGACGAGGAAAGCAAGGGCGGGACACCTTCCGTCGTAAACTACGATGTGGTGACCCGCAGCCTGCTGTCCGGCCCAGGTAGCCCTCGGGGAAGCCGCCGAAGTCCCGAGTTGCCCGAGCACTCACACAAACACCGAACAACCCGCGACTCGACGACGACGAGGTACACGGCTGCTGGCGATCCTCCCATAGCACACACACACACACACACACACACATACACACACACACACACACACACACACGCACGCACGCACGCACGCACGCACACACACACACACACACACACACACACACACATACACACACACACACACACGCACGCACGCACGCACGCACACACACACACACACACACACACTAGTCGGATGATCAGGAACACCGCAGCCCTCGGAGACGACGCGTACCGACAGAAATATGAAAGTTGTGACGAGGGCGCAGGCTATTCAGTAGCCGGCCGTGTCCGCCTCTCTCTCTCTCTCCTCCGAGCCTCTGCCCGCGGGTACCAACGTCGAGCACATATGTCAATCAATTACGATTCACATGCTCGACGTTTCCTTCTGTTTCAAGGTGGACACCCTGCTGCAGCGCCGAGTACGCCCTTCTGCAAGACTTTGGCGGCAGCGGCGCGATCAGCGAAGAAGGAGACAGACTGAGCGAGCGAGAGAGAGAAAGGGACAGAAAGAGTAGAGCGCGAGAGCCCAGCATATCCGCACTCACGTGCGTAGTCCGAAGCGAGAGAGAGAGAGAGAGAGAGAGAGAGAGAGAGAGAGAGAGAGAGAGAGTAGGGCACGGTGGGGAGAGCGTGCGTGCGAGGGTAAGAATTATGCGGCGCGTCGCGAGTCATTAGCGCTCGTGAGAGCAGTAACTAGAGAGCCCAGCCGAACTAGAAGCCGAGAGCCGTCGACGAGAAACTACGAGAGGCCGGCATCGAGAACAAAGGGCGACGAGCACTCCGAGAAGTGCGCCTCTCAACATCGATCCAAGCCAGGAAGCCGACGGTCGCCGATACCAGCCACCAGCAGCATCGTCAATTACCAGGTCGTAACTTTTCTCTCGCCTTTCCTTCTTTCCATCGGATGCCACTCGTGCGTTCCGGCGGGATACCTGTGCGTTTAATCCGCACAGCATCTTCGGCGAACCACTAAGGCCACGGCGTTTCTGCTTTCTTTCGCTTCTGCGTTTGAATATTTCATCATTTGCTACGATAAATATTCCATAAGAAATTCAGGTCGAGTTTTCCAGTGCGTTCAATCGCACGGGAAACGGCACGCGGCGTGGCTGTTGCGTATGAATTCACAACGGTCATTTTAGTATTGAATGCATCATATTAATTGTTTCGTAACTAACAAGTCAGTAAATTATAATACTTAGACAATACGCGAAGTCATACATAAGTTTAAGAATGCGTTTACCTATTTTGTAAAATCAAAGAATATATTGTCATAAGTTACAGCATAAACGAAATGTGTATTGATTTATGAAAAAGCAACTCCCAAATTTCCTCAAACACAATTACAGCTTGCAGTGTGGATTCGAGGCGGCGAGCAGCGCGTCGCCGCCAACGACGCCATGCTGACGGAGCATTTTGCCTCCTAAAATCCCCGAATAAAATAATTGTTTATGCGACGCCTTGGGCTAGAGCTCATTGCACGGCTCGCTTTTCATGGTCAGAAGGCTTCGTATAACATGGCATCCCTTGTGGGGATCTCAGCACGAACCCACGCTGCAAAGAGGAAATTCGCGATTTGGTGAGAAAGATCGCGAGAAACGCGTAATATTTTGAGTCGAGTCGCGGTCGAAATAATAGAAACGAAAGAGGCAGAAAGACATTCCGCGAGCGAAGCATCTGAAAGGTCAAATTATTTACTCTAACACATGCGTTTGTCTTAGCTTAGCGCGAGCCGTTGAGCGCGCGTGTGTTTACGTTTGCGCCGGCCGGCTTCTCTCGCTTGGGCGAAGGAGAGAGAGAGAGAGAGCTCGCCGAGCGCGGGTCGAAACTTGCTTGCGCGCGAGTATGCTATGAGATAGTTAAAAATATATATTTTTCTGTGCGAGTATGCCACTGGATATCGTCGTCGCTCTCGGGCTCGTTGTGTGTGTTCCTTTCAAACTAACGTTCTGAAAGACGCCGGCCACCTTGGTTGTTTGTCGAGCGAGCAACAGTTATTTTTCTCTTTTGATTTTCAAAAGTTAAAACCTTTTTTTTCAAGTGATATTTTCTCTGTGATATGATTTTAACTCTTGACAGTAAATGTTTCAGTTGTTGTTGCTCGTTCAGTTAATTTATTTTTCGATGTTAATTTTCAAAGTTAAAATTTGAGGTACGCGCCTGCCTGAGGTCGTGGCTAATGTAAATCTGTCGCTATATATTTTATAATAATTTTATATGAATATTAATAACGATATACATATTGTTTGTGATATTGTATTTAAAGTATGTGCATGTGACTTGCGCTAATTTTTCCCATTTACCTATCAGCGAAATTCACTGAGCTTAGCAAGTCACAGTGTACTTATATATTTGCCCATAAATCGCAATAATTTATTGTTCTGTACTCCATGGTCGTTGTTTAGTTGCGTCAATTTGCAAGTGAACGCACGACTTTCCTACTCTCTCGTGTGCATATAATTCGCACGCGAGAGTGGTCAATCATTTTTTTCGTCGGTTTTTCACTTCCATCCGTTTCAGTTCTTGTTTTTTTTTTGTTTTAGGTTTGCGTTCGGTTCGTTCATTTTAATTTTTTTACTTATTTATTTTCTTTTACTAGCGACAGGTTTGTTGTTTTGCCAGCGACGCAGAGGTTTTGTTACGGGAGGGTGGTATTTCATTGATTTCTTCTTTAGCCATTTCCGTGGCTGCATAGATATTGAAAATGACCCTCGCGTGCAAATCCGGTATCATAATGCGGAAAATCTTGTAAGATCCGGGCGTGAAAGGATTGAAAAAGCGTATCGATGCTACGCAACCCAACGTGTTGTTAGCTTTGCTCAAGTACTGCAAGTTGAGTGTAATCGGAACTTTCGAGGAATTGCTGGATCGTATTTTGCGTTACATGATTTATCGCGAGCGACCGGAGTTGAACCCTCCGATTCACACCCACGATTTCGCGTCGGGACGTATTCTCCTCCCGCCGAAAAGAATTTTGCACGAGGAGTCACGCCAGACAGATATGCCTGTCGAGGTGAGTGAGTCCAGCGAGGAAGATGAGGCCTATCAAACGACGGCGAACGAGGCTGAGCTTGCGTCAACTCGGAAGCCGATTCCTGCTGATGCAGCTCTCGTCAAGCCGCAAAATGCTGCAGTGGCGGGCGGAAAATTCCAGCTCAATGTCACGGAGAGTCACGACGTTCAGGTGCCGGAGCAGGCGGCATCGACTGCCCCTGTCCCTAGCACAGTCCCGAACGTACACGAGTATGAGCCGGTGCGTTATGAGGGCCGCGAGGATGAGCCTAGCGTGCTCGGCCAAGTGTGGAATGTCTTCGCGCGATTGCCACGGCTGGTTTTACGACGCGAGGTTCGGGAGACGTTGTCAAAAAGCTCGAATCAATTTGTTCGGGTCAAACAAGCTGCTCTCGGGATGCAGCAAGGAGGGCGAGCGGTGCCACCGGCTAAGATGCCGCCGGTGACTCAAGCTCCGCGCAAAAAGGCTCCCGTGGCGGCGCTGCCGCCGCCGACAAAGTCGCAGCAGCCGACTCCTGATCAATCGCATGGCGAGAGAATCCTCGCGGGCTCCGAGACTGGAGGCGATACGACGGCCGACGATTTCCTCTCTAATGAGATGAACACGACGGCCTTCGAGACGACCCTCTCGAGTTCGAGGCAAACCACGAGTACTGCGAAAGATCAGCAGCAGAAGGCTCCGAACAAGAGCCGTCAGCTGCAGCACTCGTTTCGTGAGATGTTGAGGAACCCCGGCAAGGTTAAACACTTGGTAACGATCAGCGATCAGACGGTTGTAAAGAAGCCGCCAAAGCCGAAGAATGAGTTGTTAAAATCTAAACATCAAATGAAAAAGGAGCTCGAAGAGAGCGATACTGATTCTTCGGATTCGGAGGCTTACGATACCGACGCGTCGCGCTCGGCTTACGATAAATTGAAAAATTTGAAAGTTTCAAAAATCCCTCCGAGGAAGCGTTATATATACGGCAAACAAGCCGATGCAGTGAGCGCGATGCGAGCCTGGTCGTCGAAATTTTCGAGCGAAGGGGAGGCGGACCCCGATAGTTTTGTGGGTGACTTGACTAGATGTCAGAGTTTCTATAATCTCGATGATGACGATTTGCTCGAAGCGATTGGAGTCGTGTTGGCTGGGAGAGCGGCCCTCTGGTATAAAAATAATGAATATAATTGGTCTTCTTTGAACGATTTTATAGCTGATTTCAATGACGAATTTGGCAAACATCTTAATCGAGCTGATTTATACCAAGAGTTGCGCTTGGGCTCCCAGGCACAAGGCGAGTCGCTGAGTGAATACGTCACCGCCTTTCAGACTATCGTTAGCCGTTTTAGTCGTCCTCCGTCCGATAAAAAACAGGTAGCAATGTTGAAAGAGGGATTACATCCCACGTATGCGAGAATTCTCTATAGGAAATCGTTTGCGAATATCAACGAATTGAAGAGAATGGGAGGGGAGATTGAGCATCAGCGCGAGCGCGAGAAGCGGTGTAGGCCTCCGCCTGCTGCTGAGCACATGCTTGTCCCAGATGCGATCTACAAGGGTCCTATTAAACCCCCGTAAATATCGTCAGCTGCTGTAATTGAGAGTAATGAGAACGCCGACGCAGAAGTCGCGCCTGTTGAGAAAAAGGGCAGCGGAAAGTCTAGCGGGAGAGGTAAAAAGGAGGCAGGTGCTCCGCAGGGCGTGGTCGTCGCTGCTTCGACGCAGCCTCCGCGAGTGGAACCGGTCGGCGAAAAGGACCCAGGCGGTGGAGGCCAAAGTGCAAATAATGCTGCACCCTCCCCTGTGCCCGTGAATCCCGGTGGCGCAGGCGGTCAATCGAGCGCGGTCCCGCCGAGTTTGGTTCCCCAACAGCGCAACGGCCAGCGACCGAATAATGGTTCGAATGGTATGAATAGTCGTGCTTTTAATGGTACGTGTTACACTTCTAACGGTACGGGACATCGTAGTTCGCAGTTCCCGAGCAATCCTAATAATTAGAGAAATAATAATCATAGTAATGGTAACAATAATAGACCGTCTCCTACTTGCTATCGTTGCAAGCAGGTAGGCCAGTTTGCCAATGCTTGTCGAAGCCGATGCGTCGGCGGGAAGCGATTGAGCGGGGGCCGTCAGTCGCTCGGCGACCCCTGCGCAAGTTTACTCGAGCGAGCTGTGCGAGCGCTTGAGATTTATCGGTGGCGAATTCGCAGGCTTTAGCACGTGAGGTAAACGGAGAAAGGCAACTTGAGTCGAGCGAGCCTGCGTTTATATCCGCAGGCGCGCCGCTCGATCCAGGTACGGATGATGGTGCGATTGTGTGTGTGAATGAGAATTTAGTTGAGAAGCCTGCGGTAAAGGACGCGCGGCCTAAAAAAGTCACATTTGATACGAATGAGGATAGTTTTTGGGATAGTTTGTCGAGTCGTTATAATAAATTGAGTTCGTCCGATATCGATAACGATCACTTTTTAGAGTCAGTAGGTACGACGAGTACAGTACGCGATAGTCGTTTGTCCGCTCTGGCATCCAGTTGGCCTTATAGAGCACAACGACCGGAAGCCGAGGACTTGCCGAACGCTGTTGCCTCGGAGCACGCTCAGGAGAAGAGCGTGGCAACCGAGGAGTTGAGCAGTTCCGCAGAGTCAAGGGTTGAAGGTCAGGCGTGTGTGGAGGTGCCTTTGGGTGGCTTGAGCGTTTGCCCGAGTAGCAGAGAACCCGGAAGCGACAAAGTCGCTGAGGTTGAGCTCCAGCACTCGGACGAGACGAACCGACTGCCCGACGACGAACAACGGGAGTTCGCAGATAATACGAGGCCGCGCCTCTCTCTGCCACCGTCGCCTGCTGACGTTTCGGGTACATGCGTTCCGCCGAGGGAAGGGCAGACATCAAGTCAGGTTGCTGCCTCGTGTTCGCAGGGTGGGCCCGTGAGTAGTGTCGTTGTTGGTTGTGTTGATGAGCCGATGGTCGTTGCGGACGCTCCGTCCATCTCAGCGGGGGGAAGGCCGAGGCAAGCTCGGGTACTTAACCCTCCAGCAAGACGGACAGAGGCCAAGTAGAAATTGATGAGAACAGATTTTTTATAACGATTAACATTAATGGTGTGAATTAAGTTGCATTGTTAGATTCGGGCGCGCAGGTTTCTGTGGCGGGTCCGAAACGGGCCAAACGGTTCGAAACTCGATTGAAACCAGCGACTATCTTTGTTCGAGGGGTATTGGGCAACGAGCCGGATTCTTTGAGTCACTTGAAGTTACATTTAGAAATAGGAGGTCAGTGCGGAAAAGTGACTACGTGTGCGTTAGCGAGTTGTGCGCATGATTTGATTCTGGGTACGGATTTTTGGAATGAGTGGATGGAGGACTTTAGTATTGCGAGAAGAACGTGGAAACCGAAAGGTTGTAGTGACTGGTTCCCATTTGCGACGAGCGAGGATAAAACTGCGCATGTACGAGTATTCGCTGAATGCGTGGGGTTGACAAGCTATATGCAGTCGCAGCGCGAGCAAGTCTTGGCGCTGGTGCATAGTATCGTCCCGGAACCCGGGGTCTCGCCGGTCGTAAGGAACTTGATTAAACACATTGTCAATGTCGACGACGCGCGACCTATTAAGACCCCTATGCGACGAATGTCTTGCGAGAGAGTCCTGCAGGACGCACATTGTGCGCCGTCCTCAGGACACTTCTGCCACAAGAAAAGGTACGATCGAGTAACTCGCGAATACTATTGACGTGGTGTTTGTTATGATGTGCAAAGCTTTGTCAATCAATGCCCGCAATGCCAATTACATAAAACCGAGCAGCGCGCACCGAAAGGGCTTATTGGAAAGCGCGCGGTCGAGCGTCCTTGGTGTGTCGTTGCGACCGACGTAATTGAGTTGCCGCGGAGTAAAAACCGTTTTAAGTACATGCTAGTGTTTCAAGACCTCTTTACAAAATGGGTTGAGTTTAAGCCGTTGAATTCGGCGGACGGAAAGTCGCTCGCCCGTGCTTTTGAGGAGCTGATTATTTTCCTTTGGGAAACACCCGAAGTTATAATATAGTGATTGATAATGTGAAAACTTATCAGAGTAAAGTGTTTCAAGAAACTCTTCAGGAGTACGGCGTCAAGCATGTATTTTGTCCTCCGTACCATCAACAGAGCGATCCCACAGAGCGAGTAAATCGTACGTTGAAAACAATGATAGCCATCTTCGTTGATAATGATCACCGTAATTGGGATCAGCACCTCCATGAGTTTCGACATGCAATAAGCACCGCAATCCAATCTTCAACAAAGGTCTCCCCGGCTTTTCTGAATTTTGGTAGAAATCCGAAACCCGTTAAGAGCTTGCGGCGAGAAGTCGAGAAACGTGTCCCAGTAATTCGCGTCGATCCGAAAATTTGGCAAGACAGGTTACAAAGATTGAATGCCCTACGCGACCTGTATGTAAGCATATCGAGACGGCGCAAGATAAGCAAAAACGCGAGTATGATAAAAAGCATCGCCATGTCATATTTTATGAGGGAAAGTTAGTACTGCGGCGAATACATTCATTGTCCAATGCAGCGACAGGAAAGAACGCGAAGCTCGATCCTGAGTATACTGGCCCTTATAAAATCATTACAAAGATTTCCGATATTACGTACATATTAGAGGCTGATAATAAGAAACAAGCCCCTACAGTGCATGTGAAAGATTTGAAGCGATATTTACCTCCGCGAGGTGCTGGCAAAGTACGACAAGCCGTGTAATTAGTTTAGATATTATTTTGATTGGTTTACTGTCATTTTGTTATTTTGATTATTTATAATTTTATCATTTGATTACATAATCTGATATTATTTATTTTGTTTTTTTTTTTGGGTTTCTCATTGGACAAATAATTTTTATAAATTAATTATATTATTTTCAATTTTAAATTTTAATTTTACTGACTGTGTTCGATTGGGGGGTAAACTTGTTACAGATGGAAGAGGAGATGGACAATTTGTCGACCCTGACTTCGGGAGTCGTGGTCAGCGACGGCTCATTGCCAGAACTGACTGACGACGAGTCGGTGAAATCTCCGGACTCAAGATCGGAAGCGAAGGGCCCAGAGATTGGCGTTCGAGTCGCCCGATCTGGGCTCTCGCCCACCGATTCCCTGGACACAGCCAACTCTACGACCCCACTCCAGAGTCGACCCAGCCGTCAGTCAAGAAAGTGGCACAGGTAGCCCAGATCACGGCTGTGCGTGTGATCCAGGTTGAACCCATCTCTCCTACGTCAAAAATTGACGACGAGACTAAAGAGGAGACGGCCGCCTTGGATATTCACTGTGAGTCGGTCGAGAGGGAGCTCGATGAGCTGGCGTCACACCAAGCTCACCTGAGCCCTTCCATGACCCCGTCCCCAGTACCATCAGGGACTCGCTCACCACCTCACACGCCACCAAGGCCGTCGATCGGACAGACCTCACCGACCCCGGCGGATGACTCGTGCGGCAAAGAGGCCCCGACGGGTACTGGCGTTCAGCCGCCTGCCCCGTCGAACTTGGACCCGAACGAGTCATTGACGGCGACACCTCCTGCATCTACAACAATCGAGCCAATGACATCAGCTCCGACCACCAGCAATTCGGTGGTAGTGAATGAAGAGGCTTCCACGGGCCACAGCCAGCTCCCGCTTAGCAAATTCACCAACGGCCTGCTCAAGGAGCTTCCCGAGCCGGAGGTGAATACCGTCACTGGGGACAAGACAGTGATGGCTGTGCAACCCCAGAAGCACATCCCTGGAAAGCTGGAGTAGAAGCCTCTGGCTTTGAAGCAACAAGACCCGCACTTCTCCTTCAAACGGCCGGGCACTTCCACCGATGGTTTGCCTGCCAGATACGAGCGGGAGGAAAACCGCCGCAGAGAACAGAAGGAGAAGAGCAAGAAGAACAAGAAGAAGAGTAGGGGTCCGGATCTCTCAGCAGAGAATCACTTCTCGCCGCTCCACAAAAACGAGCCCCTGGGAGAGCCGGTCCCAAACCAGAGCACTGGCACCGTCTCCAAGGTCCCGCCTTCCCGTTTCTCGAAACGCTCGTATGATGAGTGCGTTAAGTCGCACCGCCAGCCGGGCCAGAACAGGAAGATGACCAGAGAAGAGAAGGGACAGGCTATGGGACGTGGCCGGATATAACGAATTCGGCAAGAAGCTTTAGCCATTATCAAACGTCCAGGCTTTCCCGGCTCTCCCGGTTTCGGGACCAAGTGGGTGAATGATTTTTATCAGCGCTCTATTGAGAAGGGTCTAAAGGTGCCGAAGCTGCCTTCGATAAAGCCGACGCCACCTTCGGGGAAATCAGATCAACCCACCCCGAAGTTGGGGATCTTTCCCAAACACCAGGATCGTGACTGGACTCCCACCGGTTCGCGTTCCGTCATCAAAAAGAGACACCCCGGCTCCTGGCAAAGAGGAGTTGGTGCCACATCAGCGGGTGCAGCCCTTCCAGCGCTAACCTCCCGTCAGACCGGCACAGAATACCTGGGTGCAGGGACTCGCGTCGGAGGGAGGTCACTGCTCCTCCAACAGTCAACCCTCCGCCGTGGCCCTCATGTGAACAAACCGAGCAGGGCCGCCAGTGTTCTGGCAGGCAGGATTGGTCGCTGCCCTCCACCAGCAGCGGTATTACACACCCCCCGCCCCTCATGCAACAAGCGATCCCGATTCCCGCGATCTACGCAAACACCTGGGAATTCGGTGATTACTTGAGGAGGTAGCAAGGGAATGTGTATCGACCAATCCATGAGCTGCACCGCTACGAGCCGGAGCCTCGACACCAACAGAACCTGGTGATGGTATCCCCGGAGATTTCCCTGGCGAGGAATCTGGGACCCTTGGAGCCTACGACGTCGAGCCTGCAGGAACCTCTGCAGTATGCTCCCTCGTCAGCTTCGCACGAACCAAGGTTTCCATGCATGGACGTCAATGGCAACCGCATGTCTGGGACCTTCTGGAAGGGACTCGTACTGGTGCCATCCGACCCTGAGAGGGATGGGCCGCCCTACATCTGCTTCAATTGCAGAACGGGCATCCACAAAAGAGCAGCGTGCCCGACGCGGCGGCTCCCTCTCAGCGCGACTTCTGTCGCAACTGTGGTCGGCTCGACACCATGGTCAGCCGGTGCGAGAGTTGTGCGCTCGCCTGCAAGGCTTATCTTGTAGCGACGGCTCAGGCAGCAGCGGCCAAAGGCAGTCCGTGCCAGCCTTGCTCGCCCGTCAGTCAGTCGCCCCATGATATGGATACCTCAGAGTCGATCTCCACCACATCGGAGCAGTCGACGGTTGAGGGGCAAGAAAAGAAGAAAAAGAAGAAGCCTCGCCGTGGGGGTCGGCTTAAGAAGACCAGAATTGAAGCGAAGAAGGAGGTCGAAAGAACCGAGGCCTCCCAAGAGACTGACCCCACGGTAGAGCGACAGGGGGAGACGACTTGCCAAGACCATCCAGAAGCGAGCCTCCCTCCGCCCCCGGTCAGCAGTAGCTCGTCGAGGCGCACCGCTCCAGAACATCAGAAGTCGATGTAGATCGACGAGTGTGCTGCAATCCTCTCGGGCCCCTCTTCCCTGGGCTCCGAGGTGCTCCTGCACTGGAACGAGCTGGTCGTCCTCGCCGGTGTCAGGGACCCCCATAGTCCCACCCCGGAGGAGTATCTCCGGATGCTCCGGATCCTGAGACACGATAGGAGCTCCATTACCGGGCATTAAGCCCTTTAGTGTTCCCGAGGGCGGCGATTGTAAGTATCGGGTGGTATCTACGTCTATTTATAAGAGAGTGGATGAATGGGTGAAAATCTATTTTAATTTTTTTTTTACTTGGTAGCATAGATGCTTCGGTCCGCGATTAGAGCGTGCCGAAGACCTTCTCCTCATTGCATAATTCCTTTCTCTCTTCTTCCTTTTCAGCTCGATGTTGGCATTCGGTGGTGGACGTCGAGGTGATCGGCCTACGATCGTCTCGTGAGAGATCGTTGGCCTTGGGGGTGGGGGGCTGTGACGAGGGCGCAGGCTATTTAGTAGCTGACCCTGTCCGCCTCTCTCTCTCTCTCTCTCTCTCTCTCTCTCTCTCTCTCTCTCTCTCTCTCTCTCTCCTCTGAGTCTCTGCCCGTCGGTGCCAACGTCGAGCACATATGTCAATCACTTACAATTCACATGCTTGACGTTTCCTTTTGTTTCAAGGTGGACACCCTGCTGCAGCGCCGAGTGCGCCCTTCTGCAAGACTTTGGCGGCAGCGGCGCGATAAGCGAAGAAGGAGACAGACTGAGCGAGCGAGAGAGAGAAAGGGGCAGAGAGAGAGAGAGAGAGTAGAGCGCGCGAGTCCGGCGTATCCACACTCACGTGCGTAGTCGGAAGCGAGAGAGTAGGCGCGGTGGGGGGAGCATGCGTGCGAGGGAAAGAATTAGGCAGGGCGTCGCGAGTTATTAGCGCTCGTGAGAGCAGTAACGAGAGAGAGCCCAGCCAAACCAGAAGCCGAGAGCCATCGACGAGCAACTACGAGAGGCCGGCATCGAGAACAAAGGGCGACGCGCACTCCGAGAAGTGCGCCCCTCAACATCGATCCAAGCCAGGAAGCCGACGATCGCAGCCACGAGCCACCAGCAACATCGTCAACCCCCAGGTCGTAACTTTTCTCTCGCCTTTCCTTCTTTCCATCGGATGCCACTCGTGCATTCTGGCGGGATGCCTGTGCATCTAGTCCGTACGGCATCTTCGGCGAGCCACTAAAGCCACGGCGTTTCTGCTTTCTTTCGCTTCTACGTTTGAACATTTCATCATTTGTTACGATAAATATTCCATAAGAAATTCAGGTCGAGTTTTCCAGTGCGTTCAATCGCACGGGAAACGGCACGCGGCGTGGCTGTTGCGTATGAATTGGCAGCGGCCATTTTAGTATTAAATGCGTCATATTAATTGTTTCGTAACTAGCAAGTCAGTAAATTAGAATACTTAGACAATACGTGAAGTCATACGTAAGTTTAATAATGCGATTACCTATTTTGTAAAATCAAAGAATATATTGTCATAAGTTACAGCATAAACGAAATCTGTATTGCTTTATGAAAAACCAACTCCCGAATTTCCTCAAACACAATTACAGCTTGCAGTGTGGATTCGAGGCGGCGAGCAGCCCGTCGCCGCCTATGCTGATGCAGCATTTTGCCTCCTAAAATCCCCGAATAAAATAATTGTTTAAGCGACGCCTTGGGCTAGAGCTCATTGCACGGCTCGCTTTTCATGGTAAGAAGGCTATCGTATAACAAAGTGAACGGCTGCATGTAAATCAGCTGTTCACTGTTTCCCTCTCTTCTCGGCGCCGACTGGCGCGCACCCTGGGGACTCGCACACACACATACACGCCTCACATACATACGGCACCGACGCTGGGTCACACGCACACACTCACGTGACGCGGATGACGCCCCGGGGCACCGCAGGAGTCGCGGAAACGCGGTACCGGCGGTAGCAGACGAGCACGTGGATGAAAGGCGGCGGCCATTTTGGTTAGCCAGACCGGGGACAGAGACAGAGAGAGAGAGAGAGAGAGAGAGAGAGAGAGAGAGAACGAAGCATAGAAAGAGTAGTAGAGTGAAGTTGGCGCTGAGTATATGCCATCGACCGCCGAGCAACCTGAAGTTGGACCGAGGGCTGAGTAAACCCAAGTTATTTGTCCAACTACGGCAGGCTTAGGGAAACATACATGAGTGAGCGCCGACACTCATATATGTCACTCCTGGGCATGTTGTAGGCCACCTAGCTTGCATACCGAGGGCTGTACATGGAAAATAGACATTTTGATAGTGAAGATAAGGATCATAGGGGGCGTGTCGGTAGCGCTTGACTTCCGCCCGCACCGATTATTGCACGACGGTGGGGGGTTGAGTTATACATGATAACAATAGTAAATGCACCTAAGGGGAGGAGAAACCGGATACCCCCAGGGAGCTACCCCAGGCATAAGGGAGCGGCGCTGCGGCCGCAACCGACCAATAAGAGAGCAGCAGCATCGGCGGCGCACAAGGCTGGCTGATACCTGCCGCGCGGCCACTCGGCCATCGTCACTCCTGCTAGTAGCCGCATCTCCGCATCTCGCCTCAGTTAATCTCATAAGATTTTGAGCGTTTGGGAGTTATGAGAGACGCCATTTGGCACCGAGTATAAGGTTAGCCGCTCGTGGGATTTGCGAGTGTCATCAGGTTCCTCAATAAATTGAGCAAGGTATAGCTCTTTTTTTTTCAGGGTTAATAAGTGCCGTTGGCACGTTAAATGACTATTTGTTTGCTCGCGCATTTAATATCGAGCCACGCCGTCGCCATCGACCACGTGCATTGAAATCAGGCAGTAACGTCTTAGCTTCACGGTTTACTTAAATTGGCGTAATAAATTCATAATTACCAACCGGTTGAAATTTAGTGCATGCCGTGTGCCAATTATAACTCGCTGGTGTTGGATATGTGCATTAGGGATTAGCATTGTCCACGTGCCGAAAGGCCGCTAGGTTAGAACGTGTATTAGGAAACTAGTATTGTCCGCGTGCCGAAAGACCGCCAAGCTAGAAGTGTATTAGGAAATTAGCATTGTCTGCGTGCCGAAAGGCCGCCAGGTTAGAAAAAGCATAACTTGAGTTGGTCCACGCGATGAAAAGCCGCAAGTTAACGTAAGGTCTCATATGCCCAGGCCTTGAAAGGCTGACCTAGCGTAACGAGAGGCTCGTACGCTCCTTAGCTGCTTGTACTAGGGTTTAACTCTGAATCAAAACCCGATAATTTTAGCTTATTCATTGACTACACCCGAATTCTTGCCTGTTCCTCTATGCAATTTTTAGAAAAAGAAAACGCGATCGCGCTTGCTTAGACCTTTTTGGGCCCAAAAGTAGAGTAGCTGTAAAATTAATGAAATTAGCATTTGGAACGTTTGTGCCTTCCGTGCAAACGGTTTATTTGGTTTGTGTGCATTTATTAAGAGTACATAAGGTCGATTATTTTATTGTTCCGCTCGTCCACTGAACCGGCTCCTGAATGCAAGGTGTGATTCCATCCTTGGCCTGGATTGAATCTCGGCCAAGGATGGAATCACACCTTGCATTATTTTTTTATACATATAATAGGTGTAGTAAGTGTAATATAATAGTCTATTACGGCGATATAAGGTTTATATTAAATATTAAAATTGAATCATGCAATTCATGTTTTTAAAATATATGTAAAGCATAATTAATTTATGCATGAAAAAAAAATGTATGTCTGAAATTGAATGCAAATATAATTAGAGACACTAAACCCCAACCAAATTTCAAATCCCCGACAAGTTAACCTCAAAATTTAAGCCCAAAAATCCTGACTGCTGCAAAATCCAAACCCACGGAAGGTTAACCTCATAATTTAAACCCAAGAATCCTGGGCGCTGCAAACTCCAAACCCACAACAGTATGACCTCAAAACTTAAACCCAAAAACCCTCACCGCTGTAAACAACAAACCACAACAGGTTAACCTCAAAACTTAAACCCAAAATTTCTGACCGCTGCAAACCCCAAACGAACGACAGGTTAGCATCAAAAATTAAACCCAAGAACCCTGACCGCTATAAACACGAAACCCACGACAGGCTAATTAAAAACAATTTGAACCGGGCAACCTTGACCGCAGCAAACTCCAACCCCACGACAGGTTAACCTCAAAACTTAAACCCAAGAACCCTGACCGCTATAAACGTAAAACCCACGACAGGTTAATTTCAAAATTTAAACCGGAATACCGTGACCGCGGCAAACTCCAACCCCATTACAGGTTAACCTCAAAACTTAAACCCAAGAACCCGGGGCGCTGTGAACCTTGAACCCACAGAAGGTTAATCTCGAAACTTAAACCCAAGAACCCTGGGCGCTTCAAACTCCAAACCCACGACAGATTAACCTCATAACTTAGACCCAAGAACCCTCACCACTGTAAACACCAAACCCACAACAGGTAAACCTCAAAACGTGAACCCAAGAACCCTGGGGGCTGCAACTTTTAAACCCACGACAGTTTAACCTCAAAACGTAAACCCAAGGACCCTGGGCGCTGCAAATCTTGAACCCACGACAGTTTAACCTGAAAATTTGAACCGTTGAACCCTGGGCCCTGCAAATATCAAATCCAAGACAAGTTAACCTCAAAATTCGAACCTCAAAACGCTGCACGCTATGAGCTTTGACCCTAACGCAGTTTAGACATGAATCCTGAAAAACACTGGTAACTAGGGTCCGTGAGGTTACTTTTTGAAATTAACCTGTCGTGGGTCTTGTTTTATAGCGGTCAGGGTTCTTGGGTTTAATTTTTGAGGTCAACTTGTCGTGAATTTAAAATCTGCAGCCCCCAGGGGTTCAAGTTTTGAGGTTAACCTGTCGTGGGTTTGGGATTCGCAGCGGTCAGAATTTTAGGGTTTAAGTTTTGAGGTTAACCTGTCGTGGCTTTATAACTTGCATAGCCTAGGATTCTTGGGTTCAAGTTTTGAAGTTAATCTGTTGTGGGTTTGGGGTTTGCAGCAGTCAGGATTGTCCGGTTCAAATTTTGAGGTTAAAGTGTCATGGGTTCAAGAGTTGCAGGGGCCAGGATTCTTGGGTTTAAGTTTTGAAATCAACCTGTCGTGGGCTGAAGTTTCGCAGCGCCCACAGTTTTAGGGTTCAAGTTGTGAAATTAAACTTTCATGGGTTTGATGTTTGCAGCGGTCAGGGTTCTTGGGTTTAAGTTTTGAGGTTAAACTTTTGTGGGTTTGGAGTTTGTAGCGCCCAGGGTTCTTGGGTTAACCTATCGTGGGTTTGGGATTCGCAACGGTCAGAGTTTTAGGGTTTAAGTTTTGAGGTTAAACTGTCGTGGCTTTATAACTTGCATCGCCTAGGGTTCTTGGGTTCAAGTTTTGAGGTTAACCTGTTGTGGATTTGGAGTTTGCAGCAGTCAGGGTTTTGGTTTTAAATTTTGAGGTTAACTTGTCGGGGATTTAAAATTTGCAACGCCTAGGGTACTTTGTGTTTAGTGCCTGAAATTATATTTGCGCTCAATTCCATAGTAGTAGACTATTATATATTACACTTATTACACCTATTATACGTATAATATACGTATATTATACGTATAAAAAAATCATGCAAGGTGTGATTCCATCCCTTATCTCGGCTCACAAACTGAATCTCGGCTCCCAACGGCTAGTTGGCGTTGCTGCGTGCGGAACGCGGAACGAACCGGAGGAACGGCGATTTCGCTGCAGGTCCACGCTTACAGACTTTCCTCTGGCGATAGCCCTTATTAAGGGTTGACTGGCTCCCTCGTATAAATACCCGGGGGAGAAAGTCACAGGTAAGGAGACGCCAGGGGTAATAGGGGCTCTTTTAGGGCTAATTGCTAACACTCTCTTTCCCCTGCGTCTCAAATTCAAGACAAAAATCTATACGACGTTTTTTTGTCAAACTCTGTTTTGTTAGTGTAAAATCGTTATAAATAATTGGAAATTTTAGAAAATTTCATGATTTTGAAAAACTAATTGCACCAATCGGATCAAAAGAAAAAATCACGAAGAAAACCTATTTGACATTTTTTCATCAGAATTCAACATTCACTGCTCAAAAATCTCTACTCAAGAAGAAATTTTTTGATAACGTTTATACACCAACAAAATGAATTTTGATAGAAAATACCAATGAGATTTTTTCGTAATTTTTTCCATAAAATCGAATAGTGTAATTAGTTTTTCAAAATCACAAAATTTAAAAAACTTTCCAATTGTTCATAACGATATTACACTAACAAAATAGTTTGACAAAAGAAAGTCGCCTGGAATTCTGTCGTAGAATCGATTGGTGCTTTTATTTTTTTTAAATGAAATTTTCATTATTAATGTGATTAAATAACTGATACGTCGGGAAGACGTGTTGTATTAATTTCGCTGTTTTTGGCCTGCACTTTCGTACAATAAATCGGGATCAGCGTCTCGTTATTGCTTAATGAGATCAAAATGCGGCGCGTGCTATAGGAAAGAAACTAGTCCCTCACAGATGCAATTCTATCTCTGACGTATGCAGTGGCAGAATTTACAACTGCACTCTATCCCAGATTCTTACAAGGACAGAGGCTAACTATTCAACCTAAGGCTATGCTTTACCAGACACTTACTGGGATAGGAGCATGCAATTGAGAAAAGGGAAATGATTTGGTTTACGATCGCGAAACTAAAGAACAGAAAGCAAGACAGAAAATATAAATATTACAATGAACTTACTTTTATTAATTGATGTTTCAGTTGAAGAGCTTTGTGCGAATAAAACTTAGAAAAGAATTGAGGGAGTCCCTCCGAATACAGAAACTTAAAAGTACAAAGTGAGGGAGTCCCCTCCGAATGCAGAAATTGAAAAGTAACTTGTTGTAGCGTAGATCGGAATGTGCATGTCCCAGGCGCGCAAGACTTTTTTTAAGAGCTCGGGGATGATTTCCCTCCTTCTGGCCCTTTGGATTCTCTAGGAGGCTGCGGTGACGATCTTCCGATAATTGGTTCGATTATCAAAACAAACTTCCGAGTTACGCAAAGCGCCGCAGAGATCGATTCATAATTGGCCGGAAGCGCGCTGAGTTTTTGAGATGAGTGGGCTGGCTCATAAGAGTTCAATTCTTTTCTCAAAAGATGGACCTACATGTATCGATTTTAGGCCTTTTATAGAAGTTATTTAAATAATTAAAATCGCACAAAACTCTATTTCTTTTACATACTTTAACTTAACAATATAATGTTCATTATTATTATTTGACTAATAAAATTGAGGTTTTACAGTTTTAATATTTAATAATAATTCATATAAATTAAATAACTAAGGTACTTTGAATGAGTTTATCACTGAATATGATAAACAAATAATGGTAATGAAATACAAAACCTCTACTTTATTTATCCTAATTCTATGCATTTTTTTGAATATAAACTCAATTTGTTAGTAGATTTTTATGATTACATGTGTATATGTTTGCAGAATTACCCGTATCTTTGTTGAATTATATTATATAAATGTTAGTAACAATAAACGAAGAGAGAAAGAGAGCATAAATTATTTTGTTGAATAAATTGTATTCTATTACGCATTAACTTTCTTTAATAACTCTCTTTGTCTCTTCAGAATCGGCTATTGCGTCATCGTAGCATAAACGAATTTTCCCACCGATTTACGTTATCTTTCGAACGTGCCGAAAAACTAAACATACTCGATGACGCAGTAGAGATTCTTATTCAAATTATAAATTGGATTCCTATCGTCACATAACTTTTTATAAACAATTGCAAATGACGAAAGAAAACACACGGGTATTTTTTTTTCAATTTGCCTATGAATAGCATAGTTAGTTTGAGGCTACCTATCCCAGCTTTTTTTATTTAATTCATGTTAAATAAGAAGTTTTAAAACTTTTTTTCACTTGGTTTTCCCAGATTTCGATTTTTTCAAAGTTACATTATTAGTGTGCAAGTCATGGTATGAATAATTCATTGTTTAGCTATGCGAATAAACACTTGAGCAGTCTGAACTAAAGTGCCAACGGCATGTTAACGATAAAGATAATAGCTCGCATTAGTAGCATACCTTTTGATGCTGTAAGCCGCGGCGCCCTCTGCAGTTATTATGCAAGAACTCTTTTCCGACACATACGTACAGTATTTACAGTCCTGGAAAATAAATTTTTTTCATATTTGTTATTCGATTATTAAAAATTACTCAAAAGTGTTGTTGGAACTACGGCACGTGTGTGTGTCTGCGTCTCGGCTTCGGAGCCGATGTATACATGTATATGCGCGGCGACTTAAGGCCCGCGGCGTGGCGGCTCTCTCTCGCCAGAGCGAGTCGCCCATTTGAGTCGAGCGGATGTACTTTAGGCTTTGCTACTTAATAAAACCTCAGTCCTGCAAGGATGGTTAGCAGCTCAGGTTGAGAAAAAGGGGTTGCTTACAAGGCACTGGCAAGCTCGGAGGCATACCAGGAGAAATTCGAAACCGAGGTGCAAGCTGTGAACGTTCATGAAAACGTTACAGTAAAATCCAAGCCGAACATCCTTGATGATGTCACGTTGAACGAACCGAGAAAGGTTCAGTTTGTTAAAAAGCCGGACGCTTCACAAACTCACCGCCTGACAAAAGTCAGCATGTCAATCAGGTTGAAGAAAGGGAGGAAGAAAGGAGCATTCAATTGGGCGAAAAATTGATTGATAAATTGGAGAAAAATTGATTGTTAAATTCGAGGCATAGATGTCAGGGGTTTACAAGCAACACTGCTTATGGCCAACGTGAGTGAGGAGACGGTAAATTACAACACATTGGAGAACGGAGACGTTCACGTGAATGCCAATACAACCCATCCTTACAAGAGTGAGACTCTTTGGTTAGAGGTTTTGGCTTCTCGTTGATGTTTATTTCTGAGAAAAGTAAATTTATACATTTACGATATAAAGGTGCTAAGAAACAGGCTTCGGAATACATTAAGTGATCTTTTGGTACAATTATAAACGTAGAGAACATGATAAGCACAAGATTGAACATGGCAGAATAGTAAATATATTATGATTCACTGATTCAAGTTGCATTTTTTAAGATGTTAAAAATTAAATTTAGTGGCCAAACATGTTTTTGATAATATTAATTAAAAGGAAAGTTGATTTCTTAACAACCGCTATATTGCTTCCATGAAGAGGAAGCTCTGTTTTCGTGAAATTTTTCGTTCTTAATTTTTTTATATATCTTTGTACCAGGTATCACGTAGAATCGAAATATAAAATATTTTCGTGATGTCTGTGTCTCTGTGTGTGTGACGCCTTCATTACAAGTAGCCTGTCCTTACAGTATCCGACCGTGCAGTCCTTGCAGTTTGCAATTATTAAATTACGACACGCATTAGAAAATCCGGATCCAACTTACAGTTCTGACGCAGCCCGACTTCTTGGCGTCGCGTACAATCATATTAAACTTAAAATAGACAATGTAAGGGGTCTGAGGGAAACCGATCCAGTATCGCCACTGCAATCGGTATTCACACAGGGAGTACTTTCAAAACGAAGTCACCATTAAGACGTGACACCATCGGACGGTCAAGCCACCGTTTTTGAATATCAACACGATGAGCAAAAGAGTGGCGATAATTATAGACCTAACAAGCTTCACACAAAGGTGAACCGTATGACAAGCCAAGTGAAGAAGGCCTTACGCGAGGATCAATCGTCGGGCGGGAATGATGTCCAAACTAAAACCAGTGCCAAAACGTCACCCAAACTACCGGCTAAGTTGACGATGCCCCCATGTCCAAGCCTACCCCCGAACTTTTATCCGCAGTATCCGGTTCCATACCCGTTTTATCCGCCTTACGGGCCGAACATGCAGCCACCCATGGTGCCAGCCTGGTCACCCGAATCCGACGATGAAGAAGATCAGGGAGAAGAACCCGAACGCGTCGAAAAATCTGAGCGCGCCGCGAAATCACCAAAAACGCCCCAGTCTCAGGTTAAATTTATGAACGCACCTGCGGTCGAAGGAAATTCGCGAATGGGCGGATGACCATTAACCTTACATCAGGCCCTCAACACCATACCGCCGTTCAACGGGAGCTCCGACATGTTAGGGCCCTTCTGCAAGGTCGTGCGCGATATCGTTCGTACATATGGACCCACCTCCGAGCCATGGATTATCTCAATAGTCTAGCCACGAAGCTTCGCAATAAGGTCTTCGATGGTTATGCTACGCGCCTATCTCAATATCAATCAGTAGATAAGTTGCTGAACGATATGACGGTACAATACAGCAACCCGGGGGGCGCGGATGCTGCCCAAACCGAATTAAAAGTAGTGCGCCAGCGTCCGGGAGAAAGCGCCGCCGATTACGGAGCGCGTGTACAAGTCCTTCACAAC
>JAWWMK010013773.1:0-22249 GCA_035047105.1 Galeopsomyia nigrocyanea
ATTTTCCGGTATCAATCCTATATTGTACTTTATTCAGCAGTTATGTGAAACGATACTTTTCCGTAAGAAATATTTTCCGTAAGAAATAATTACTGATGTGCCGTCAACATTTCCGTATTGTACGTTTCACGTATGTTGTACGTCCCGCGACGTGGTCCTTTTTTTTTATATGGATTTCTTAACATTTCGTAATAATTTGTATGTTTTTTTTTTAATTTTGGTTAAAGGCCTGATGAGGTTAACAAATCTGCAAACGAAATGTTGCTGAACAAAAAATCTAGATATGTTTCTTCTTATATGAAAATCACTTGAGCCATCAGCCGATTGCTGTTGAATATACATTTAAAGAATGTGGCTGGGTGTTATACGTTAAACATTAAGGTAGCTGATCACCAGTATATAGTTTGGTCGTAGCTAAGAAAAAGTGAAGTTGACAAAAATTACTATAGAGTGTCTGAATTTTAAAATGACGTTCTGAACTACAATAAATCTTAATACCATTTTGTAAAATAAACAATAGCAATAACAATAGAAGCGTTCAAAGTTGGCAGTAAACAGCACATACTACAGAAAAACCATGAATTTTCAAGTTTTGAACAAAGATTGTGGGATAACTAAACGGTGAAAAATTCTGAAAAAAATATATTTTATTACTCATAATTTGATTTAGCTATATTTAGTTTTTTTAAAAAGATGTCATGGGTTTTGAAAAAGCTAAGGAAAAAAACGTTGTTTTCTTAAGCCTCGTCTTATCCTTCCCATGTATAAGAGGCAACTTTGATAAACAATATCTCAAAAACTAGACGGTCAATCAATCTGAAACTTTGGACAGACATTTGTCTATATATTAACTATAAGTACTCAACGTCTCAGAAAAATGACATGGATTTCGATTTGGTGATCAACTACCGTATGTAAGCAAATTTCACTGCTGCTGCGCGGGCACTGGCCACACACACACACACCTTCTACTTTACACATACTTATAGATATACAGTACTAACTGATAATGTTCATCTTACATACTACAAGTGCAATTTAAAAGTAACTAAGGCCAAACCGTACACCATAGGTTCAGACAACTATCAGCCGAAAGGAGAAGGAGATTGCTGCTCCCACTAAAGTCGAGGCCAGCCAATTATGGTACTATAAGGGATGATGCAAAATCACTTGAGGGATTTAACATTGGAGAAAGCTAAACGCTCAAGACAAACAAGAAAGAGGGGTAAAAATTAAAGCAATCGAAATCTTCAAAAGCATAGCGGGCAATGAAAATTTGCCATCGAGAAGGCCGCTACCTTGTTCAATGAAGAAGCGGTTTTAATAGAGGCTATAAAAGACAATAGCAACAGTCTCTACGTTGTCACGCTCAATGCTGTAAAATAGAAAGCAAGTGTGATATAAGTCGGTAAGTTTTGTAAAATGCTTTGAACAACAAAATTTGATAGAACTTCTGAACAGCTCAAAACAGAAAGACGGAAAAGGTGCCATCCACGTAAACGTGGGGTGATCCTCAGGTCATTGATTAATCGTCTCCATGAAGCTTAATGTTACGTCCTGGCCAAAATAGGCCAGTCAAAAATATGTTTTTTAATTTTTATGCAACTCGAGGGCGCTTGAGTTGCAACTTTTCATTGACACTTATCTTTTTTTTTGTCACGATCGGTGAGAGAAAAAAGATAAGGCCACGAGGCTGATGCGCATGAATTCGGAGCTGCTGACTCTGACGGGAAAAGCAAGATGCTTTTCCTCTCATGCAGCTCAGCATCTCTGAATTCTCAGAAACTAAATCTGAGCCTGTTGAGGCCTGCGAGGGAGACGTTGATCGTTTTTCTCGAGGCGTCGGCCAGGCTTGGATTTAGCCTAAATATCGCGAGAGCGAGATCGACTTGCGAGTACACGTGTGTTCGCAACTCGATGTCAGCTCTTGCAAAGCAATAAGAGTGCAGCTGCGGCTCGCTCCGATATCTCGGAATTGGCGAGAGTGAGAGAAAGACTATCTCTTAGCTTCTCTCTCTCTTTCTCTTTATCACCACTTCTCTCTGTATCTCACACCGTCTCCCACCTCATTTCTTTATTGTCACTCCCTGTGCACTTGTTCTTTCTCCTCCTTATTCATGTGCGTACTCTCTCTCTCTCTCTCTCTCTTGCTCTCTCGTTAATTGCTGGGAGATGGGAGCGCGCCTTGACCGATCGCTGTCGACTTGTCACCTCTTGGGCGGAATAATTGACTCGCTGGCGAGATTATTTAGGTCATCGCGCCAATGAGCTAGTTGCTCTAATTCACGAGAGGAGAAAATCGGTAGCGAGCACAAAGCAATAAAAAACTCACGCGCGCTTCCGCTAGTCAATGTACTCCGGGGGCAGCGAAGTGCAACAGCTTGCCTCGCTAACCCCCAGGGATGCAGGAATCACTCATTAAGAGTGATTCCTGGACCACCGCGATGCGGATCATTTCGGCGTTCCGCGCTCCTCGCAAACTTTTCCGACTCCCGCGTCTCATTTTTTTCTAAAGACAAAGCTCTCAACCACGCGGAGAGCCCGTGGTGTGCCGCTCACCCTTTCCGCGTCGCCGAGTCGCTCACCTTTTTAGTTTTACTGTTCCAAAATTATGTAAACTTATTTTTCCCAAACTTAACATTAAAGATTCCATCGAACTTTAAACCGATCATTTTTATTTAACTACCGTCGACTCCGAAAATCCCTCGATGATCGTGTGGTGTGTACGTGGCCGTTAGTGGCACCTTTAAGTTGCAATTTTTTCGGTCATCGGACTCGCAAGTGCGTCCAGCCAAGCAGCACAGTCGCGTGGCCTAAGCCCCACCGCCCTCAGCCCTCTTCAGCAGCAGACCTGCAGCCGGACTCGCTGAGTAACCGCGGACGAGCGGTTTCCCGGAGGGGGCCAACGACAGGTAGTGAGAGCTAACGTCTCTCACTACCTGAGGTATTTGTTACTTTTGCTTCCTTTTTAAGCTTCAACTTGACCCAAAAATGTATAACGATTATACTCAAATATTTTTGCCACCACGCAAATTCTTTAAGTTATAAGACATCGAGAATCAATTCAGAATTTTACTTTGACAAATTTCTTTACTAAAAATAGTGTAAGCTTTGCGAGATTTACTCTTAGTTTGAAAAGTTATTATTTATGGTTCATTCACCAATAAATTATATCATATAGAAATATTAGTACGTTCACATGCAGAGATGATCTTATGGGACATACTTATTATAGGTAAGTAAAGGTAAATGTGACTCATTATTAATGAAAAAGATGAATTAATCTTTTGGATTTTAAATTTCAACTAACAAGGGGAGACCACACCCACCGGGTCATGGATTTCAATAAAACTTGGTTAGTGGCCTTCTTTTGTGTAGAAATGAACGTCCCTTGAAGGATCCTGTCCCATGGGCCTTTGTTCGGGAGTTATCGGGACTTATATAGGATAGATTGGAAAATAGAGTCCCTATATAAATAGAAATAACACTCGAAACATTGAGTTTATTGTAATTTTAGGGTTACCATTCGAAATCTGAGATTAAATCCTTCTGTTTAAAAAAAAATATTTGTCAAAAAATTCCAATCCGTTCATAAGTTGTGTCGCGATCACGAATTTCATAATAATCGAGCACTTTTGGAGTTCTGAAAATTTAATTAAGTATTATGAATGAAAAATTCAAATCGACACAACTTATGAACGGATCGGAATTTTTTGACAATTTTTTTTTAAACAGAAGGATTTGATCTCAGCTTTCGATTTGTAAACTTAAAATTACGATAGAGTCAATATTTCAAGAGTTATTACGGTTCAAATAGGGGCTCTGTATTTCAATACATCACATATAAGTCCCGATAACTTCCAGACGAAAGCCCATGGGACAGAATCCTTCAAGGGGCTTTCATTTCTACATAAAAGAAGGCCATTGACCAAGTTTAAACAAAATCTATGACCCGGAGGGTGTGGTCGCCCCTTGTAAGTATGATGAAGAGCAGAATAAATAGAAAATTAGTATGAATTTCCTGAAGATCATATTGTCCATGTCTCTAAACATAGGTCTCAAAAAGAAGAGACCTATGTTTACAACAACAACTATGACAAGCCCTTGCTTGACCGGAGTGATGATGATCCGCAGTATTCAACCCCAAATCATGGTCTAGATTATGACCCAGATTATGAACAAGGTCCAGATTAGGAAACTCGAGCAATCTAATTTGTTATGCTTGTGTATCGATAAAAGCTCACACCAAGAAGATGAAATAGTATCGTAGTACTGCATTTTAAAAATGGAAATATCTACCACTGGACAAAGTAATGGACAAATTTTTGAAAATTCAAATTTTTGAAAAGTCGAATAACAAGGAATGTTTGCTGCAAGCTATCTTCAATACCTCATTTTTAATTATACTACCAAGAAAATGTTGAAGCTCAAAGCACTGTGCAGTACTTTAACATTCGCTTTCAAGAATGCAAAGATTTCATGTCTCATTCTGTGTGCAATAGATCAAGACCCGATATAAAAATATTTTAGATTGATGAAAGATGTAGCACCAAGAACTTACTGACACTACTAAACCAATTCAAAAAAAAAAAATCAATGGTAAACTTTTATAGAAAAATTATATATTTACCAATTGATAAGAATATTGTAAATATGCACATAAACAGTTTTTCTACCAACCAAGTAACCTGGATGAAATTCATATTTTAAAGATTAGACATTCTAGAGTAGCCTAAAAAAATAAATAAAAAATCATCACTAAAAATTCCATTGCAAATATTTGTTATAGATAAGTTTTTTTTATATTCGAGGCACAACAAAGATAACAAACATTTCTTTTAGTGTCTCGATAATTCTCAAAAATTATCGAGACATAACACTTGAAGATTTAGAAAATTTCACAACAAAAGATGAAATTAAAAAAGGTAATCGTTGCGGTTCTTGAAGATGTCACTCTAGAAGAAGTGTAGATCAAATCTTTTTTCCTATTTGACACGGTAATGTATCACTAGAAAAACGAATTCTGCGATGCCAGAGAATTGTATTACGGAAATGATTACATGCACGTGGAGATAGAATGGTTGGCTACATATACTAATTTTCCTCTAATACCTGAGAACCATTGATAGGGCTGGATATAGCTGCTCTAAGTTTTGGGATCAGTAAGTTTCCACTTATCGTAACAAAAAACTTTGATGACTAAGCAAGGGAATGGTCGGGAGGTTCTACAAATCGAAAAGATAATCTACTGAAAAAAATGATGACAATGATAACCGTGACAGCCCCTAATCATCCAGAGAAATATACCCACAAAAAAGCTACAGCCGTTGTGGAACGGCAAGTAAAAGCAAAGCTCAAAATTAATTGTTATTTAATACTTTCCTATCAATTGATTGGTCCATAATGAATTCGTATGGGAGCTTAGTTAGTTTTATTGATAATATATAATGATTTATTGTATACTTGGTTTAAGATAAAAAAAATATGGGTATAATAAGAAAAGTTCTTTGATTTAAATTGAAATGATTATTTTTCACTTTTCTATATTACTACCGTTTTCCCTTTGATTAAAGAATGAACAATATGTATTCTAATTAAAAGCACTAATAATATATCTGTCTATTTTTCAAAAGAAATGTGTGACTGATTCTTATAGATTTTGAATTAAACCAACTTACATTTCATAAAATTATCTAGTAGTCAGGTCATGGCTATCTCAGAGACTTTTTATGAAAAATTTAAAAAGAATAGTGTTGTAGGTGAAATCACGAGAAAAGAAAAAGAGAAATTTTTTTCTAAATTAGAAACTGCCGCGCTAGTTCTCTGCGTAACTCGAGTTAACGGGCATGCGCAGCTTGCCTTCATGAAAAGCGCTCGCAAAGAACACTGAGTTTTTTTCATTATAAGTGCTAATTAAAAACATGAGAGACAAACGTTTATTTATTTTCACGAGTTATACTAGTTATAAAATATCTGAAAAGAGAAAAGCCAGGAAAGAAAAGAAGAAAAATATTTGAGATGACACGCATACAACGACTCAAAGTATAGCGGCGATCCGTTAGGTTACACACTCACGTCTCGGACCAATTCCAATCATCGTGCGGAACGAGAAGACGCACTGGAGAGGAGGAAGGTGCAGGCGAAGGAAGGAGAAGCAAGCTGTGCTGGGGACTCGCAATGACTCGTCACTTGTGGGCCGATCGGTACTCGGCACAGCCATCTCTCTGTAGGACTCGTCTCCAGGCGTTATCTGGAGCAGTCGACTGTCACACTCCAGGCTTTACCTGGAGTACATCTAGAAAACTCTCACCAGTTCCAGGCACTACCTGTGGAGCATCTACTGTGTCGAGTAAGCATCCTCAAAAATTTCTTTCCGAGTCTCAGGTGCTACCGATACTAGCTATGTTTCTGTGTACCATCGGCCATCTCGTATTGAGTGCGCAATTCGCCGCCTTTGCTCTTCTTCGCTACGAGTGTGAGTCCAAGTTTTGGAGCAGCAGCAGCGGCACCCGAGAAAACATTCTCTCGTATGCTGCGAACAAAGAGGTACTGGAGAGAGGAGCTACCGAGTCTCCTCTGGTGCAACTTTGTCTCGTGCGACCAGGGTACGCGCGCTTGAAATCCGAGGTCGACTCCCGTTTCGCACATTTCCACGTACGCTCCAACTTTGGCTTTGAGCGGTGATTTTTGCTCGCCATCGGCTTTTCCTTCTCTCTCTCATTTCGGTCGTGTGGAAGTCTGAGCCTCCCAGCTGTGGACGACGTGGATCCATCCAACTCGGTGAGTACAATTGTCAAATATCTTTATATATACTAACGACACCCTGCTGCCCGTCGTGGCAAAGTTACAGAGAAAAAAGAGAGAGATAGAGATAGAATATTTTTGCGACATGTACTTGGAAAGTCCGTTTCTAACATTTTTTTTATTTGTATGTGCGTCTATAGGCAGAACAAGAGTCATTTACGTTTGTACGTTAAATTGTCTGAAGATTTTCTTTTATTGTTAAAAATTGTCATGAGAAAGTAGGGTTATGTAATAATCACTTTGTTCAGAAAAATTCAATTTTCATATAAAATTTCGTGAAACACAGAGGAGTAAATTTGTTGAACGTATCAAGTTTACGTTTAGATTATTAGAGAATGAAAAAAAGAACTAAGTCAATCTCCTCAGTTTTTGTAGTACAACCTGTAAATTAAGATAGCAAAGTGTCGCACAAAGTGAGATTTTGTGATATGTTCTTTGTTGTGTGACACGAGACAAAAAATACCGAATAGATCATATTGTGAAAGTTTCTAGGGGTATATAATTGTGTATTTTGCAAAAATTGGGAAAAATAGGATTGAGAAAGGAGACAAAATCAAGTGTAGTAAAGTGTAGAGCTTATCGGTTCATAGATTTTTTTTTAGCTTTTTAGTCAGCGAGCAATTTTGAAAGTCATTCTGGAAATTATTGAAAAGAGAGCATTTGAGAATCATAAGACAGACACATCTGTGTACGAGTTAGCTGTTTCAAAGAATAAGTAATTCATATGCGAATGGCTTTCCAATTGTGCTTGTCTGATATGAAAGTATGTGAATAATCTACTGGATAGCTTAGTTCATAAATCTAGGTGTTCAGTGGTAACTGTGTGAATTTGTGTGTTTTCAGATCCTGGGATCATCCACTCTGTCTGCGGTGTCTCTGTGTCTGTCACACCAAAAGTTCTCCCCAGCCATGGTGAATTTCTTTTTTGTCTCAAGAATTTCAATTAATTTCTTTTCAAAGACCATTTGCGTCTCATTGTGTTAAAGAGAAAGAGATATTTTGCTTTTTTTGAACAAACACGGAAGTTTATCTCAAATATATACATTTTTATTTCACCTCATTTTTCAGCACAGATCCTGGAACCACAACAAAAAGGTTCCACGAACTAACCTTGGAGTTTCCTCCCTCTGAGGAAACTCAACCTACTGTAATAGATATATTTCGAAATTGCCAGTTTCTAACATTACAGCGATAGGAAAAAAGAGCACCACAGTTAAAAAGCAAATTTCCATTCAATTTTCAATCGGTAATTACGCAAGCTCTCACATATTTTTGGTTATCCCTTATCTAACAAATGACGTCATCCTTAGTAATGATTGGAATCACAAGAATGCTATTGTAATTGATTATTTTGTAAATGAAATTAGAGTAAGGAATACAGCTTTTGCAAAGGATTTAGTCCTGTTTGAACAATGCTCTTCTGACAGATTGATATTTTCAAAAATCAATGACGAAATAATTATTTATGTTGTAAGAATTAATAAACTAGATTTAACTGATAATGAACTTTATGAAAACAAATTAAATGTCGAATGGAAAAATGAAAAAAATAAAGTAAAAAATTTTGAAATGTCAGAAAATGATAAAAATGAAAATAAAATTACCGATAAACATGATAATAAAATAATATATATTAATGAAATTAATGTTATGCCAGCTGACAATGGTGAAAAAGATCTTATCTAAGAGTTGCGTTCAGTCGCGTATAATCTGACAGGTCTGAATGATTTGCAAAAAGAGACATTTGGTGATCTATTATTAAGAAAGAAAAAGTTGTTTTCTAGTAAACTTGGATGTGCGAAAGGTTATCAGCATAGTATTAAACTAATTTAAAATAATCCGTCTATTAAAATGAATTACTCTGTCCCATTGAAATTACGCGATAAAGTACGACAGACAATAAATGATATGTTGAAAGCTGGTGTTATTGAGCACGCTATTTCGCCATACTGTAATCCCATTAGAGTAGTAGACAAGAGCAACGGTGACATTAGACTCTGTCTTAATGCAAGAAGGTTGAACGTGAACATAAAATATGACTGTGAATCCCCTCAAATCATTAGTAAAATTTTACAAGATTTGGAAAATGTTGTAATATATTCAAAACTCGATTTAACTCATTCTTTTTGGCAAATTTTATTACACCCCGACTCGCATGCTTTCACTGCCTTTATATTCGAATCAATTGTTTATCAATATATTCGTGTGCCTTATGGCCTCAAAACTGCTGGAAGTGCATTAATGCGTGCTCTCCAATTAGCAAGTCAGGAATTTTCGGATGCAGTACAGAAATCTCTCCGGAAATACATCGATGATTTGTTGATTGGAACCGCGAATTTTGAATAGCACTTGCAGGTATTGGAGAAATTATTTGATGAATTAATCGAATTCAATTTGACAATTTGATATGCGCCAATATTATGGAATCAATATGATTCTGTCATGGGCGGCACGGCTCGAACCAACAACGTTTCCGAAGGATGGCACAACAGGTTTCAACTGGTAGTGGGGAAGCATCACCCAAGTTTATATGCCTTTTTTAGTGAACTACAAAAAGAACAGGCAGATAATGAAATCATGTTGCGCCAGTTGCAGCTTGGGCAACGTATCAGAAGAGGGACTGTGAAGAAGAGAAGGCAGTATGATGAAAAACTTTGGTCTATCGTACAAAAATATGATGAATACGCGAACAATAACGACATTTTTTCATATTTATAAACTGTTGGCTACCATATTAAATTTTGAATAAATATACATTACATTACAATTGGTCTATATACATTTTTGGGAAAAACGGCGTTCGGAAATCTGTTTTGGGAAAACTGTCTCCCAATCAAATTTATGATTTAAATAAATGCGAATTTTTTCAGTCTAAAATCATTTTTCTTGACTGACAAATATCAAATAATGGCGTTACCCCAGATCCAGATAAACTCGCTAAAATTCAAAATTTCGAAATGCATCGTTGTCTTAATCATTTACAGTCTTTTCTTGGCGTGTGCAATTTTTATCGTCGATTCTGTTTGTACTTACAATAGCGATTTTATTGACCCATTCAGGGACTTGTTTAAAAAATATGCTCCGTGGTCGTGGAATGAGTCGCACTCGCAAGCGTTTTCACAATTGAAGGGTAACTTTATGCGAACAGTATGCTTGAGCCATGTCTTGCCGCATAAAGAATTTGTCATTCAGGCATCTCCAGAGTACTTTTTCAAAATGATGACAACGGTCACCACAGGATAGTGTCCCTTGTTAGTCGTTGGTTCTCAGATGCAGAATCTCGATTCACAACAACCGAGCGCGAACTTTTGTCAATAATATATACGGTATATAAAAACCGCTATGAATTAATTGGTGTAAAGTTTAAAATCATTACAGATCATAAGAGCTTAAGGCCTTACCGAAAATCACTATTTTTTCAACTTAGAGTTTCAAGTATAAGAAAACGGATTTTTCCTTCAAATTTTGATGCTACGAAGTAATAAAGGTAAAAGTACCTATTATGGAGCGTTTTGAGGCTGTCTTTACGGGACGGGTAATACAAGTCAATAACAAGCTCAAAAATAATCGAACAATCAAAAACTTTTTTTCAAAGTGGGGGCCTCCGTTTTAGTTATTAAAGCAACTTTCTAAAAGTTGAATACGATATCTCTATTAATTATAATAAATAGAAACGTGACAGGTTCGGAGACTCCCTTTATAGAACCGAATTTTCACGCCGACACCTCTGTTCCATTGGAGGTTTGAAGCCTATTGCGGAACACGTTTTTTTAATGTTTTTTAATTATTTTGAAAGATTTTCGACTTTTTGATAATTTTTGAGTAATTATATAAACAATAATTATGTTAAAATCAATCGCATATCTACGTAAAATTATTGTTGCTGAATGTTTTTTTACAATTTCAAGTACACTTACGCTACAGCCGCAATATACTGCATGAGCACATAGGAATCACGCGTATTAAATAAGATGTTTCTGTATTTTAAGTTCAAATAAGTTTGTACTAAAGTCATTTAAGTTAGTAATAGATGTTAATGTGAATATGATTGCATAAAAATAAACAATATATTCATTTTTTTAATAATTATGGTATTTTTCAAATGTCGCAAAAAAATTGATTTTTTTAAGTCAAATTTTTCCAATATATTATTGTTTTGTCTCGACAAAAATTTTTTTATATTTGACAAATATCTTCAAGAAGTCAAAAAACATGTTTTTTTTTAACTTAAATTAGCCTTATATGATTAATTATAATAAATTAAAATAGGCCCCCAGTTTAAGAGGTTAGGTTGTCACTTTTTTATTAATTTTGTAGAAAAACCTTTCTAATACTTGGTCTATCAATCGTGATCATTAGTAATGAAGTGATACTTTATATCACTAGTCACTGTACGTGTTAAAACGACTATTTCTGCATTATTGAAGTGAATTTTAGTGTTCCATAAATAGGAGACCAACTAAGAGGGCCGCGGTGGCTCGTGGATAGAGCGCAGGACTCCCATGCGGGAGGCCTGGATTCAATTCCCGGTGCATTGCGCGCGCAGCCATGCCTGTGTCAACACGCATGTCTCGCGTTCCGCCGCTAATCGTCAATTAACAATTGTAAGTCGTAAAGTTGTATAAACGTAGTACACTCTGCCTTCAGCAGTGGTAACCGCTATCGTTTTCTGCGTGAGGGTGGATCAATTAATTGTCTCTCTCTCTCTCTCTCTCTCTCTCCATAAAAGTACATATCTCTGCCATAGAAGTTAGAGTGCCATCATCACGCGCCGCCGCCTAGGCGTGCGCCGTGACGAAATCCGACACATCCAAACGTGCCGATTTTATTTCTCTCTTCACTTGGACGCACTCCATAGCGCATATATAGCAAAATGGCAAGCGAAGGCGATGATCATTTCAACATGTCAGTCGACCAAAATAACTCTTCTACAACTGATAGCATGGTCGCAGATCCCATGGCACTAGCCAATGAAACATCACTCATAAATAATAAAGGGGTAATTTTCTTCATATCGCACACCGCGCCGAAAATCATACCACCTGGCAACAGCCGCGAAACGAATATTTTCAAGTTAGAACGTGATTGGAAAATTTTTAAGAAGGAGTTCGGTGAGCCTACCCCGTCACCAATAGCCCCTAATACTAATGTACTCAGGAAGCGGCCTCTATCACCGTCACCTACTGTCGATATGCTCAATGCTACTTCACAACAGAAACCTCGAATTAACGAAAACTGGGTATACCCAAAGAGATTCAACAGAATTCAGAAAGGTCAGAGCATTATTCCCTCACAGCCATTCTTCACCAACCGTTATGAGCCCTTAACATCAACAGAGCTTCCTGGTAGCAATAACATGATTGACTTCGCCTCGAGCAGGAATAATGATATTACCGACTTTTCGCATCTACAAGCGCCCATAGGAACGCAGCGATCATAGTCGCCGAAGAAACCGAAACACCAAGGTCTCGCCAGTCTTCTGCTACTCGGCGCTCGCATCAATCGCTGCCATCTCAAGCGAGCAACTCTGAGTTACCGACCACCTCGGCGCTGCAAGACGATAATACTGCTCCCACGGACACGGGAAACCTCCTGAAAGATCGTCACCGATACACATACACGGTATTTCATTAAACGAAATTATCAATTTACTTAAAGCGAAACTCGACAAATCCGAATTTACGGTAAAACAAAAATGAGATGATTGCCGAACTGTTTTCCTTGTAGCGTTGATGCTCATGGAAAAATTGTTATTTTACTTAAAGAGGCCAAAGTTAAATACTTCACTTATACACCCAAAAGCCTGAAATTAAAGTCCGTAGTAGTTAAAAGTATCAAAGGTGATTGGTCGATTCGTGACGTAACAAACGAGATGAACAGTCTCAAACTTCGAAACACTACTATTACAAAAGTATCGAATATTATCTTCAATAAAAATAAAACTGGCAGCTCACATTTCTTAGTTCATCTTACTAGTGATAGCACTACTAGTAATATTTTCAAAGTTAAAGCACTCTGCTACCAAAAAGTCAAAGTAGAAGGGCTGAAAAAGAGAAGACAATTCCAATGTACAAACTGCCGACGCGTCGGCCACGGTAGCTCAGGCTGTAATCTCGGTTATCGATGCTTGAAATACCCACATACTCACCAGCCAGGCGAATGCGCACTCCCACAGGACTCACCTGGAGATAAACTTTATTGTGTAAATTGCGAAGAATTTGACCATCCTTCGTCCTATAGAGGTTGCCCGTCTCTTATTTTCATGAGACAGGCTAAATTAGCTGCTATAGCTAATTAGGCTACTTTACGTAATAATAAAATTACTCATATTTCACAGTCTCTCAAATCAAATATTAAATTCAATCATCAAAATAATACGAGTAATCTCTACAATAAAACACCTATGCCTCCACATAGCGCCAATAGCATTACTAACACATGCGTAGAACCATACGCGAATATTGTACGCCAAACGCACAATAACGCACCTAACTCCAGTAGTGCAGGCTCGCATGCTTCAGGCGACATTTACTCTCTGATCTTTGAACTTAAACAACAGATGACGAGCCTCAACTCTCAGCTGAATAACATGAACACTAAACTATCACAAGTCTACACTACTGCTACTGACAACAAGAGAAATATTGATATTTTATTCCATGATCAAGGCTATTTATTATAATGGCGACGAAAATTAACAGACCACGCACTAACTCATCTCAAGGTTCACTAAATACCATTTACTCGTTTAAAATAGCATCTATTAATGTAAATTCATTAGTTGCTCTCGACAGACGTTACGGTCTGCTAAAATTTGTAAAAAATAATAGTATTGATATAGCGCTCCTCTGCGAAACTAAACTCAATCCTAGATATAAAATCCAATTTGCGGACTATGATCTGATAAGAACCGACAAAAATCAAAGCACTAAAGGTGGTGGTACAGCCATTCTAATTAAAAAATCTATCCCGTACGAACGAAGTTTACACACCATCTTCCAAAAATAATTCCATTCTGGAATATAGTATTATTAAAATTAAAACTAACCACAGCAATTTGTTCATTATTGCCGCATACGCAAACAATAAAGCGCAAAAAATTTTCATACACGAACTCAATCACTTGTTCAATAGTCTGAATCTAACAGCAGCTGATAATTTTTATCTGATAGCAGGTGACTTTAATACGAGACATACGATCTGGGGCGATCACGTAATCAACAAAAAAGGCAAGTATCTTAAAAATTGGGAAAACGACGATGGCATCTATTATAAAGCAAAAATCAGCCGCCCCCCCCCCCCCCCCTCATCTCTACTACTTTGAGCAGCGCAAACGCAGTCCTTGACCTTTGCGTAACCGACAATAGATTGATTTTTACGGACCTGATCGATAACAAAATCCCTACGTTTGACCATACCAGTGACCATAAAGCATTGGTATTCTCGCTCGAACTTCATAGTTCATCACACTGACCCAGCCACCATATTTCGCTATATGTTTAAAAAAATTAAGTGGGATAAGTTTCCAAAAAAACTCGTACCAATTACTCCTCAAACGTTCCAGCAGATCGTAACCTAGATAACAATGAAATCTTATCTCACATTGAACATTTGAACACGTTCATTTCAAACTCCATAGAGAAATATGTGCCTAACGATAATCACCACCCGCAAGATAACGTACTAAACTACGTAAACCTCAGGATCAAAAAACTACACACAAAAAAATCGTTTCTTATCTCAGCCCTTAATCGCATGCTCCATCATAATCCCAATCCTTATGTTATCGCCTCGCTCAATAACCTTATTAATAGAACAAAAATTAAACTCAAAGCAGAATTTAAATCGACCTATGAAAAGTATTGGGATGTTCAAATTCGAGCTATCAACTATCGTAAAGCTGAATCCTTTTTCCCAAAGGTTAATTGCTTTTTTCAGCCGAAAAAGGATATGAAAATTAACTATCTCGAAATTGATGAAAATGAGCACGATCTTCTCGCACGCGCAGCCTGTAATATCGACACCCTTCCAAAACTTAACGATAAAATATTAGTCGAGTCACCTTTTGACATTCTTAATGTCATTGGTGCTTACTACGAAAAAGTTAATTCACCCAGAGTAATTAATGCCGATTTGCTTTTCAAAACCGAAGTTGAGACCGTCATTAACGATCTAATTTGCACTTTCGAAAATAATTTCAACACTATCGCTCACATCACGAATTTTAATACTGACAACCCAGCAACCGGGCCCAAGCAAATAGATAATAGCCTCGAATTTACAAGTGTCAACCTTACAGCACGGATCTTTAATTCGCTCCCTAACAAATCCTCATCTGGACTTGATAATGTTCCGCCTATTGTTCTAAAACACCTACCGCTCAATATTATACGTGATTACGCAATAATATTCAACAATTGCCTCAATAATAGATTCTACCCCGACCCGTGGAAAAGAGCTAAAATACTGCCAATATTGAAGAAAAACAAACCGGCTTGTAAAATCTCTAGCTATCGCCCTATCAGTTTAACACCGACCATTAGTAAAGTGTACGATAATTAGTGTCACACTAGGCAAACACACATACAGCAATAAAGTTATACCTGACAATCAATTCCGTTTCCGGGCTCTGTACTCTACCACCCACGCAGTACATAAACTCGTTAGCGATATTAACGCCCATCTACACAATAACCAAGTCGTTGGTGCATGCTTAATCGATCTCGAGAAAGCGTTCGATTCAGTATGGATCCTTGGACTTTTATACATACTGTTCACTCTCAAATACCCGTTGGACTTTATCCAACTTGTATGGCATATGACGCACGGTCGCAGCTTTGCCACTTATAACGGCTAAGATATATCATCCCTAATATTTGAAATACTCGAAGGGCTATTGCAAGGCACAGTAAATTCTCCCGAATTATTTAATATATTTACTCACCACATTCCAAATATTTTTTAGCTTAATTCTAACAATAATACTTACTCCGCCGCATTTGCAGACGATTATATCCTGCTAGCTGCGCACAAAGATCCAAAAATTGTTATGAAAATCCTCGAAAATCTTTTCAACAAAATAATCTTACAGTATAAAACACTTAATCTAAAAGCTAACTATTCAAAATGTGAAACAATCCTCTTCCATTAGCCCCTTAGATTTCTGACAAAAAGCAAAAGAGATGCCATCAAAGGTTTTCAAATTTATATGCGCGATAATGTCGGAAACCACCGAATCGAGCATAAGAAAATAGTCAAATACCTTGGCGTTCAATTAGACTACTTACTCCGCATGAACGTACATATATCTAGATACTCAATTAGCGAAAGCTAAAATATCATTTAATGCCTATAAACGTCTCTTTTTCAATAAAACCTTGTCTCACCGCGCTAAAGTCATGTGGATGGTGAATCTGAGAGAGCCTGTTGAAAATTTCAAACTTTGCCACCTTGCGGCCACTCATGCGCAAGCTCACTTCGTTGAACCTTGCTCAACAAATACACCTAGTCGCTTTCCATCAGTCAGCGCATTCCACGCTATTCACGTACGCAGTAGAGAGGAAGAAGATCATAGCAATGGAGGGAGAAGCGAGCTGTGCTCTTGAGCCGCAACCTCGTAGCTCCTCACTCGTGGCCCGAGCGGTACTCGGCACAGTCAGCAAGGCTAGTCTCCAGGCGGTACCTGGAACAGTCGACAGCAAGACTCCAGGCTTTACCTGGAGTGCCTTCTTAAACTTCATTTTCCCAGGCGATACCTGGGAATCCTCTCCTGTGCCGAGCGTACTCGGCACTCATCTTCTCCAAGTTTCGGGCATCACCGACGCTTACTACGCTCTTGTAGCCACTCACCGTTCTAGACTCAGTGCGCAACTCGCCGCTTGAGTCTAGATCTATTCTCTTTCGTTGTCTCGGTATGCAGTAAAGTGCCAGTCTGGCAACGAAAATGCGCTCTTCACTGGACTCTCTGCAAGATTCAGGACTTGAGCTGCTTTGTCTGGGTAGGACGAAACTGGCGGCACGTAGTTTCTCGCCCTACAAAGCTTTAGTCGTGATAAAGGTCGACGGTTGCCTTTCTCGACAGCAGATTCAAAGAAAAAAACTGCATTCGTTGCTGAATGTCGCTGTCGTCTGTGGCGCGCTTCTGTCGCCATTTTGGCAGCTATAGATCTCTCATTTCTTTCTCTCGTGTGCGGGATTTTCTTCGTCCGTCAAGACGCCAACCAGAACAAGAAGAAGCATGGATCCAATTACATCAGATGAGTGTTTCTTGCTAAGTTTTCTCTTCGGCAGTATTTGTGTTGAGAATCGGAAACATGAATTTGGAGATATCGCGATTAGTCAATTATGTTTTCGTTTTCCATTCGTGAAGAAATACATAATTCATCTTGCTGTCATTGTCAATGATTTTGTGTATACATTCAAAATCGGTAAATAGTTGCTAAATTAAATGATAATTTCGAATAACCAAGACAAGTACAAAAGCATCAAATTAATTAAAAATTCCTGTAATATTGTCATTCATAGCTCAGAGTATATCTAACTTTCACGCGTGTAATTTAACGCGCACTAGCAGTGTTGCATACGTAACGTATACACGTAGATTGATATATAACAGTTGCTAGAGTAGATAGAACAATTACTCGTCAAGCTTTGAAATAATATTTTCCGAATCAGTCTGATTCCAGACGAGAGAACTCCTTCACAGTATGTCTCCTTTTGATGTCACCATATGAAATGCTTGTTAAAATTTGTATGTTTTGATTAAATAAAATCAAGTTAGTCAAAATCTCTCTGTTCACTTGAACCTATCCTAAAAGCATGGATCCTGGGACCTAGAAACAAAATTGGTTCACGAATCTGAGGGTTTTCCTCCTTCTGACGAAAACACTTACTACAGTCATCTGCTACCTATTGCTAATAAGACCGATTATCACATATGCATAACAACCTTGGTTAGCTATAGACTTCGTCACACTTGAACCGTAGAAGCATACATATGACTACTTTGGAACGCGATAGTCCGATGCTTCTCGGAAACATTTCCCCACACATGGCAGTGATGAGTGGGAGTGCCCCTTAGTCGCTTGACAATGTAGGGTAGAGGCAGAAAACGAAAACTAGGAGACCAACTAAAAATTCGGTCCTATTATGAAACACCAAATTATTTATTATAAATTTTATTTAGAACTAAAAACTATATTGAAGAATCGAAAGAGTATCATCGTAGCTACAATATAAGCTGCTAAATGTCCTTTGATTCCTTTTTAAATCAATGTAATTGCCAAAATAAGCAGACGTCACAGTCTCGTATTTTTGCTAAGATTCAAGGTGCATTCAATCGCACGCTAACTGCTTCCTTTTGATAATTTTTTACGGTATATTTACGATAATTACGTTATTATTATTATTGATTAAAAAATCTAAGCGCATCCGCTTATTACAAATAATTTTTCAATCAATTACGTAAATACTATTAATTATTTATATATTTTTCATTTATTGTTCCATAATAAGTCCACTTTTGCAGCCATTCCATAATAGGTGCTTTTACCTTATAAGTAGTTTCATTGAAATTTATCATCATCATGAGCCCTACCTTATACCGGGTATCTATATATGTATATATTTAGTTATTTTTTCATTCTGCGCACGATTCAAGAAGAACGACTTGACCGATTTTAACGATTGAGGTCTCATTTTGTTTGTGTTTTAATTCTCTATGCTTCTCCTGACTTCGATTTTTAAATTAGGCCCTCTTTGTTTTTTATAGACACATCTCTGCAAAAATCGAAAAAATTTTTACAAGTTTTTACAAAAAACAGTTTGCAATATTGTTTTGAAGACAAAAATCAAAATTCTAAGACAGGGAAAGCGTAGAAAATTAAAACACAAACAAAATGAGACTTCAATCATTAAAATCGGTCGAGTGGTTTTTCTTGAATCGTGCGCAGAATGGAAGCATTCTTTCCCCCATTTAAAATACACGGTATTCGCAGTGTATGATTTTTGTTGACTATAAGGCCTTAATATTCCTTTCTGACACAAAATATCATAACAGCAGGCTTATTAGATGGAGCCTCTTATTACAGCAATTCTCTTTTTCCATTTCTCATTGTAAGGATAGTGAAAATGTAGTGGCAGACTTCTTTAGTAGAAATCCAGAGGGTAAATTTTTCGAAGAAACCGATAACACTTTAAAAATAGCTACGCTACATGAATTAACTCCTGTAGAATACGATAAACCCTTAAATTCTTTACTTATTTTAGCTTTAAATGAAAACTCTGATGAATTAAAAATAATTTTTAAAAATTTAAGCCAGAAGCAAAGATTAGATGGAGAAATGGGCGAGCTTGTTAAACTGATTATTGAAAAAAAAAGAAAAACCTTCCTGATTATCAAATTTATCGTGATATTTTGTTTTACAAAAGTAAAAATATTTTAAATTGGCAAATAGTTATCCCTGACTCGATTAAAAAATCTCTCATCATTCAAACTCACGAAAAATTGGGCCATCCTGGTATCTATAAAACCGAAATGTATCTGAAAAATTTCTACTACTGGAGATCTCTTCACCGTGATGTAAAGAAGTACGTAATTTCCTATGACTTGTGTCAGCGCGTCAAGTATCGAGAGCCATGGAAGGTGACTTTCAGTGTGTTTCCTCGGAAGAACCGAATGATTTAGTAACCGCCGATTTTTTCGGTCCCCTTCCACGCGCTCGTGAGCGGGGGGGGGGGGGGGGGTACAGTACTTGTTAGTCCTAGTTGACGCGTTCTCAAAGCTCGTTCGAATTTACCCGATGAAAGCCGCTACAACAGCTGCTTCATTGAGACGAGTATTTGACGATTACATACCGGAATGTGGTAAACTTAAACGTATTCTAACAGATAACGATACGCAATTCACGGCACACGCTTGGAAGAAGAAGTTCAAAATCGAAGGGATTCAATGTTTGTATAGCTCGATAAGACACCCTCAGAATAACCCGACCAAGAGAGTGATGCGAGGAATCGGAAGACTTTAATTTCCGCACGTATTGTCGCGCTAAGCATACGGGTTGGGCTAATCACGTCAGTACTATTCAAAGGCTTCTCAATATCATAACACACTTTCGTACTCGGTTTACTCCTCACGAGTTGCACTTTGGAACACCGGTTAAAGATCAAATTCAAAACTTAGTTCAATTTCCCAATAGAACACTCATTGATAGACCTGTCATGCTTCGTTTAGCAAGAGAAAATTTGAGAAGTAGCTTTGAAAGGAGGAAGAAGGGAAAGAAACCATCCACAATTGTGCTTGAGATCGGTGACAAAGTTTTATTATGAGTTCGGCATCTTTCAAATGCCCTCGATAAGGTCACTTAGGAGTTTTTCGATCTGTATGAAGGTCCATATGTGAATACAAGAAAGATTGGTCAAAATGCTTTTGTTCTTAGTAACCCGGATGATTTGAAGAATATCATTGGCACTTATAATCGCTTGAACCTTCGAAAATACGTTGAAGAGCAATAAAAATAAATGTACGTGTAAATATGTATTTAGTTTAAGAAATTTTGATATTGTTTGGCTCACGAACAAATTGAGAAAATGACTTGTTTTACAGAAAGAAAAGGAAAAACATTCAAATGAATGGGATAGTATGTGTGTGATTGTGTTTTAGTTATAAGTCGGTCGACCTGTATATATTTGCGCATTTAATAGTATCCGCAATGCGTTATAGATAGGATAGCATTCGATAGGCTAAACATGAAATGTATATGAAACACAGTACAAATTTATTTCTGAATATTTATGCATACAGTAGCTAGGACTAGCATTTGCGGATATCGACTCGATGTAAAAGTTAGGTTAATTAATGATTGCTTATTAAGCGCTATGATGTGTGTACGAATGTTTTGAACGATCGGTTGTGGTTGAGTATGCCTTAAGCAATCAGAAGTTGTGGAATATGCGTCGATTGTGATTGTTGTTTCGAGATCTTAAGTACATAATGTGTTTTACTGGTATGGTGATGTCTGCCGAGTTGTGAAGATGCATGGGTACTTTTGCTTATCATAGACGTACCCGAAAAAGGGGAGTTTATAAAGTTGCAATGTGAATTTCATATTCACGCGTCTGTACACGCACTTTTGTCTACGTCTATGTATGCGTACGACTCTATCGGCCAATTCGCACAACTAATTGGTCATTAATTGCGCCGAATCTGATCATCGGTTGCGGCTTCGCGCCGGTGCGTGACGAATATCTCGCTCTCTCGTCTGGGGCCCGCCAAAGCGATAAAACCTCTCTGATCCGTCACCGGCTCCTTCGCTGCTACCACGGGGTCAACTCTCATCTGCTGCCTCGCCACTCGCATCTCAACGTACCAACTGCAAACATCGACTCCTGCAAAATCATCTCCTTGGCTAGAGGCATACCCGGAGTCAAAGGGGAGCGATGAAGAAAAGCCCCAGACGATGAGCCATCGTTGGTCTCCGCTTACGTATCTCGAAAGATAAGTATTTGTGTACCACGTGCTGGAAGCACCTCGGCGTGCGCATTCAATATCTAACTTTGATTAGCTCGATCTCGAAATATCTTCGTCATCCGCGCATTTCTCACTCTGTAAATGCTCGTATCATGTATATAATTCTGAAAATCATGCGCTGCGTAATTTCTTTTTATTGACTGATTTTACAAATGATTTAAATTACAAAAAACAAGTCTGAGCCTATTATATGAGAATATTGTGTGTAATTATCATTTATCATTCACGTGTCCCATGTTTCACTAATTCTATTATTTTCTTTCCTATTTGATGTAATGTGCATTATTCATAAATAATTGTTACAGTATTCAAATCAATATTTATAATGTCTTTTTCACTTATTTTCGCAAATAATGCTTGTTAACATAATCCTCCTAATTGACATAACATCTGCGTCGCCACACTATTATACAGCCGATGCTGCGTGCTCTACCAGCTCATGTGTGTGTGTGTGTGCCTGTGTATATACGTACGAGTTATATATAGTTAATGTGGCAACGGTGGACAATGTGTGTATGTACGCGTGAGCGTATATGACGAAATCTATAAAAATAAATGCCGATTCATGAAGCCTAAAATGGCAAAAATACATTGTAACGCTAGAGCTTCCGGAATTTTTGCTTCTTCTTCCTTGAGGTATATAGTGCCAGAAAATGCTCGTGACCATTAGAAAAGTCCACAGGAACTGCTTTTTTCCGGCTTTTCGATATTTTTGTCAATTGAATTTTTTTTCGATAAAAATGGACTTATAATTTTCGCTCGTAGCGTTTTTGTATTGATTTCTACAATAAAACTGATAGCATTATCGTAATCTGCGTGAAAAAATACATCGAAAACATGTATCGCATTATTGGAAGTGATTGTTAGGGGTCCTCCAAAAAAACAATAAATAACGTACGGCGATCGCTCGAAATAACA
>JAWWMK010013784.1:0-22227 GCA_035047105.1 Galeopsomyia nigrocyanea
ATTACTTAGAATGAGACTTGTTATTTTATTTACAAACTAATAATCACATTCTCAATGCTTACTTGCGAGTTCAAGATCCCCCATCGCTGTGCAGATTCTGTGCGAGGAATCTTTACGAATTCTTCTTCAAACTGTGGCGAGAAGGGTCAAAGGAGGTGATAATGAAGCTTCATAAAGATCCATCGAGTAGAAATTGTTTTGATGCATTTTCCGAAATGTTTAATGCGATTTCATGCGGTGGGTCATGTCCATCATTGTTGTACATGTTAAGATTTTGTAAATGACTTCCATCTTCTTCCAACTTCTTCTTTATTATTGCAAAAATAGAAAAATGGAACAGGAACTTCATAGACACTATTTGTGTAGAAAATTTTTTAAATGTATTAATTTATTTCGAAAATATATAGATGTAGCCCTTCTTAAATTTTTAACAAAAAGCTTTTTAATTATAATAAAAATCAATCAAGTGCACGAGTCATACATTCTATTAATAAAAATCTTAATGATTCTAATAAAATCATTTAAAATAGTAATATCATCACAACAAATTAAAATCATCGTTAATTTCGCTCTTCGAGGAAGCACTCTGTCAATGCAGTATTGGCAGCGTTTTTTTGCTATAATTTTGACTAGTCAGAAATCGATTTCTTAGTGGTCTCAGAGGACAGCATTAAAAAATGGCGTCATATACATACGTAGAATCTATAATAATGCTGCTGGATTTTAATTTTGTGTACATTTTGGTTTATTTTATATTACTTATTCATTCGTACTATTTGGTAATCAAGATACTTAATTTTTTTACAGCTTATGTTATACAAATAACATTTATTTTTCTCGTATCTTTTACAAAAATTCCATGAAAGATTTTTATTATTATTTTTATCTCTCCTCAAAAATCACTCGTATAAGATGCAGAAGAGCATACTGGTTGCTGATGATCCATGTGGCACCCACATTGAGTATTTGCGTAAAAAGCAATAACCTATGATTATTCGATTTTAATATTCCAACTATAATGCTAGTACTTCTCTGTAATATCGGGATTTAGTCTGACGACTAATGTAAAATTCAACGCTCTTCTTGGAAACTAAATCCACATAGATATCCGATTTTCCATTTATCGAGAACACCAGGCCATAGTCCTGAACCTATTTCCTAGTAGTTAGTAACAGAATATCTGAGATTGCAAGAACTTTTCCTCTTTGTAAATGCATTCAATTTTTATATATGTAACAGCTGAATAGTAATATTGCTGAAAATTAATACGTAAAAAGTGATGTCACTGTTAATAAACAAATCGTTGAAATTTATTTTAAAACTTTTAGGCCTTTGGCCTTACAATTTCAATATCCTTGGTCCATTGACTTTAGCCTCATCTATTGTTACGACCTTGCCTTTTCAATTGTGGAATACAATTATTTTAAGTGAAAATCCTATAATGTTGATGGATGGTTTGAGTGACATATTTGCTCAAACTATAATACTGATCAAAATTGTCATAATGTGGAAAAACAAAAGGTAACAAATTTTTATGAGCATAGATATAAAAATCAGTTTGAAATCACTCCTTGATTCGTTTTCGAAGAAATTTGTGATTTTTTGAAGTAAAATTAATAATAAAACATAAATGATTAGGTTCGTCCAATCAAAAACTTCTCTTTATAGATCGGATGCTTTGTCTGTCGTGATTTTCTTGGCAAAAATTAATTGTTTGTTAAAATTTCAGGCTGATCGATAGTTTATTAAAAGATGTATTGAAAGATTGGAAAGTCAAGAAATTGTCGGAAGAATGGAAGTCGATCGCTCGGACATGTGTTTTATTTTGCAGCATTGTTATTGCGATGTACGCCATTGCCACGACAGTTTATTTCCCAGATCTTATATTATCTTATTTTAGACAGCCTAAAGAGCATAGGAAGTTATTTTTTGCATCGAAATATCCTTTCGATTATCAAACTTCTCCTATATATGAAACGTTAGTTCTGATGCAAATCATACAATGTTTACTCATTGTAGCCGCTGATTTAGTGAGTCAAACTCTGCTTGCTGCACTGGTATGGAACTACAAATTGTACAAGCAAAGAAAACCTATAGTTTTATTTAATGGCACACTTTTTCCTTCCAAGTATTTGACGCTCTATATTTTCAGAAAAATATCTTTCTTGCTTGATTGATTAATTTCATAATCTTTATTCAGATTAATTAAATGTGAACACATCTATATTTTAGATTTTACATGCAAGTGCACATATGGCATTATTCAAAGATTATTTGAGGTCTTCAGACAGCATCATCTTCAGTCGAAAAATAAATAAAGACTGTTATTATAAGACAGATAATTTCATGTTTCTCTTGAAACGGATAGTAAAGCAACACGTGAAAATTTTAGATATTGTTGATAGAATAGATGAGGCTTATTCTTTTGTTTCACTGTTCCAATTACTTTTTAGTAATGTTATTATTTGTGTCACAGGATACGTTTTGATTACTGTAATTGTAAAAAAAATACGCGCATATTGATTGTATTCAAGAATTTCCACTGTTTATTTCATTTTAGGCTGTTAATTTAACCAACATGTGGTATCTCATAAAGTTTGTAATGTTCATCTTGGTGATGTTTTTGCAAGCTTTCACATTTTGCTTCGCTGGGCAATATTTGCGAAATCAGGTACTGCAAGAATAATTTCAATTGTAGCCATGAAAATATTGTATCTTTATTACTCTAGGGTGAATTGCTTGCCCATGCTGTGTATGATTGTGAATGGTACGGTGCTACTCCACAACAAGTCCGAACGTTGTCGCTGATACTGTTGAAAACTCAAATTCCTTTAACTTTGAGCGGTGGTAAATTATTTGAACTTGATGCAAATAGTTTCACAACGGTAAGATGTTACATTCTATTATTTAGCAATCAAAAAACGTGTATGTTGATCAATTTGAATTTTTAGATGATCAATTTTATGAGCATATACTTTTGTATTTGTTTATTTGAATTCCTTTTTTTTATTCAGTCTGAAATTCGCTTATTTGTCAATTTATTTACTGGAGCATTTATTTTACAGATTGTGAAAACATCTTTGTCGTATCTATCTGTTCTGAGAGCAGTTTATGCTTGAGACTTAGCGTGGTCTAATCGATGGTTATACGAAACGGCATAAACATGTTATGTATGTCAGAAATAATGTTTTCTTTTAGAAATAATGTACATTCTGAAACAATACCTGGAAATGAGCGGAACATCTTGAAGAATGTAGTTCGAAACAACAAAATATGGTATTAAAATCGTTTACTAATTAATAATTGGAAAAACTTTTGCAACTGTACACAAAATCATCACAATTGAAGCATTTTTTTCATAGGTAGACCCATGTTTTTCCATTGTAGTGTTGATATTTCTATAGTTACGTTGATTTGGAATTACTTAGTACTTGATGTATAAGGCATTACCTGTAATAACAAGTTTAGCGATGCATTAACTAAGAAAAATGCTTCTTTTTCCCCAAACCTGATTCAATATAAAGCTGAAGTTCATTAATTATGTCCATACAAATGAACCTTCATGGCATACCTGGTAGTGAAGCTCTGCATAAAAATTTAATTCTATACAACCGCTCTATTAGGCAATTTGCGTTAATATCTTACATCAGTCTAGCGCAAGTATTTTCTTTTGTATACGTAGGAGTGTACAATGTATATACGTTTATTCTATGTGTTTGAACATGCAGAGAATTTACGTCGTTGATTTGCGTTTGAAGAAAAAATAATTTTTTTTGTTTTTTTATAGTAAAAATAACCAGTATTATTGGCCAATATTAATTCGTTAGCTATTTTGAATCATTTCGCAACATTGATTGTGAAAATAAATTACTTTTTCACTGTATCAATCTTGTTATGATAATTACTAGAGACTGCTACCCAAGAAATATTGCTGAAGAATGACTTGCGATATTTTCATTAAGCATCATCAGATTAGTCTACGTGTAGTTGGAGCTTGGCCTACAGCCCCTCTGTTGCCAGTTTTCTACTTCGGAATTGGACTCGTACTTTTCTTTTTCATTTTTGAAATATGGGATATTGTTGAAATACGAAATAATCTTGAATTGTTGATGGACAATTTAGTTTCCACAGTTGGGGTGTTTTCTGGCTTGTGCAAGATTGCAACATTTCGCTGGAAACGAAGGTAATTGTCAGCTACATCATTCTGTTGGGTACTTATAAATATTATCATACAAATTTATTAGGAATCTCATGCAGATGATACGTACAATAATGGACGATTGGCGACTTGAAAATGAAAGGTCCAAAATCATGAAAGATAATTGTGTACGCTTTCAGTTTGTGGCAAAGTGTATTATCATAATGTACAACAGCATGAACTTTACATATTTTCTCAAAACTTTGACTTCATATATTTTTGATGAAGTTCCTGAAAGAAAATTTCTTGCGCGGAGCAAATTTCCAATAGATGGTACGCAATCGCCTTTTTACGAAATTATAATTTTAGGGCAGTTTATTACGGCATCGATACATTTCAACGCGACTGCACTTGTCGATGGATTTCTTGCTACTCTGGTAATTATAAAATATTAGCTTCTATAGTTGTTTGTTTGACATGGTACTTTACGAATGAGCCTACGTTTTTTATTAAGGCAGAAATTTTCGTTTCCGTTATACAGGTTTTACATGCTTGTTCAAAAATAGACATGGTACTGAGAGAAATCAATAATTATTCAGAGATTTGTCGGAAAAATCACGACAGAAAAATTACGTTACTAGCCTTGCGTAAACTGTATAAAAAACATATAGAATTTATCGATTTTTCCAAAAATATTCGTTGCGTTTTTTCTCTTGTGGCATTTTTTCACATTTCTTTCCTAACTCTTCTGCAAGTGATGTCGGGATTCATGTTTATCGATGTGAGGCTTCGCCAAAGATTATTGCTCCAAATATATCACCCTCGATTTCACCACGTTTCGAATTAAACATTTTTATGTATGCTGCAGGGATTGGAACGAGGCGCTAAACCAGTCAATTTGATACACTATACGGTGCTCACGACATCATTGTTGACTTCTACAGGCTATTATTGTATCTGTGGAGAATACCTAAACCATGAGGTGCTATAATTAATGTTTTGTAAAAGGTTTTTTTAGAGTGTAATGTTTATATATGTCTCTAATTTTTCAGAGTGAAGCTATTTTTCATGAACTATATAATTGTTATTGGTATGAATTTTCGAATCAACATGGAAAAGCTATAAAATTAATGTTAGACAAGGCTCAGAAACCAGTTACTTTAACCATGGGAAAGTTTAGTGATTTGACGCTCATTTATTTTACCACAGTAAATACATATAGATTTAACGGAGACCAAAATAATTAATCCATTTTTTTTAACTAACACGATTATTGATTTTTTCAGATAGTGAAGACTTCTTTTTCATACCTGTCACTTGTGCGGGCGGTACGATGAATTCAGAAGACACTTTGTGATGAGCATATTGGTTCGCTAGTTGAACTTGAAATTTAAAAATAGTTGGAATAGAACTTCTTTTATATTAACAACACATTCATCATTTCTAATATATCAAAGTGTAAAAAAGGCTTCTTTTATATATTTTCGTGTTGATTTGTTACCAAATATTTATGGCATTCCACACTTTTTTTGTAAAGCTTAATGAATATTGCAACTTCTCTTTCCTTACATGTTTTTATTTATTCATGTTGTTGCTTCATGTATTCAAATTTTTCATTTTCATTTTATAATATATTCACATGAAGTGTATACAAAGTAATATCTTGAACGCAGGTTTTACAGTGAATTTTATAATGCTTTCCAATTCATCCATTATGCTATTTGCATAGAAAATGAGTTCTATAGCTAAAAGTTCTAATGTGTGGGGATATGCTCAGTGCTCACGACAACTGTATCATAAAAATGTACTCTACAACTCTCTCGGTTTGTTTGTGATGCAGTAGTTTTTAAATATACATAATCCAATGGAATTATGAAGGCTACCTAGTTGTGATCATCTTGTTTCACAAATGAATTTTGGCTACTTCAATACAAGCGTGAATTGGTTTTCGATAATTCAATAAAAAATGATGAATGAAATATTTATCAAACATCATCAAATTGGTTTACGGATCATTGGAGCTTGGCCAACTTGTCCGCTTTTATTAGGATATTACTTTGGCATGGGAATATCAGTATTTCTAATGATTTTTGCAGTGTGGAATGTCGTTGAAGTGTACGGTGATCTTGCAGTACTCATGGATAATCTTGTTTCGTCGATTGGATGCGTGTTGGGTTTATGTAAAATTACAATTTTTCATCTGAAACATAAGTAAATATTGTCAGTCAGTGAATAAATTCATCCATCGTCATTGATATTTAATATTGTTTCATATAAATGTCAGAAATATTATGCTGGTAATAAATACAATCTCCGGCGATCATGTGCAAAATTCAAAATATAAACAATCTCAGTCGGAGGTAATGGTGCAAAATAGTGCTCGCTCTCGATTGATATCAAAATGTATTATTTTGCTATACAACTCGATGAATTTAACGTATGTTTTGAGAACCGTAGCATCTTACTTGTTTGACGAGGTGCAGGATCGGAAATTTCTTGCCCAAGTTACTTTTCCCGTTGATGGCAGGCAGTCGCCGCTTTATGAATTTATCTTTATTGGACAGTTGATCACTGCATCCATATGCTTCAATTCGCATGCATTGGTAGAGGGCATGCTTGCTACTACGGTAAAAAAAAATATTTATTGTTAATGAACTCTACTTGACTTTACAACTGATGATCAGTTTTGTCATTGCAAAAAAAAATAGTTGCAAATTAATTTTTTATCAATTTACAAGGTTCTTCATGCATCTTCAAAAATTGACATCGTTCAGAAGGAAATTGCCATGTTTTCGACTGCTTATTCAGCTAATTTTAACAATAAAACGTTGACTTTGATAGCTTTGAAGCGATTAGCTCAGAAACATTTAGAATTCGTTAGGTTTTCACAAACTATCCAAGAAGTCTTCTCGACTGTTTCATTCTTTCACATATTTTCATTGACTTTATTGCAAGTGACATCTGCATATTTATTTTTAGATGTGAGTTTCAATATGACATTTTAGAGATATTGTATCATCAAATAAGAAACTGCTAATGATTCGATATTTGTGCAGGGATTAGAAAAAGGTTCCAAGCCTATAATTTTGATTCACAATGCAACTCTAGCAATTTCTTTTTTAGTTAGTACAGGGTATTATTGCATTGTTGGAGAATATCTAACAAATCAGGTTTGCTTATTAGATTTTGCGATCAAGTATGTACTATAACTTAGCGATTTCATTACAGAGCGAAGTAATTTTCAACGATCTCTACAATTGTATGTGGTACAATTTTTCGAATCAACATAAAAAAGCTGTCAACTTTATGCTTGCGAAAGCTCGAGAACCAGTTCACTTGACTGTTGGAAAATTCAGTAACTTGTCTCTTATTTATTTAACGAGTGTAATTAAATTTCTGAATAATTAACTGTACTGTGGCATGGGCGTTGGACTAATGTAACAAGATGGCGCATAAATTAATTTTTACAACAAATATTCTATATTAGAATTGTTTCATTATTAAATCAACATGCTTCTTTTCAGATAATGAAGACTTCATTTTCGTATCTTTCAGTAGTACGCGCCGCCCACTAAAATGAAGAAGAGAAGTTTTGCAGTTGGCAACTAATTAATATGAAATATTGTACAAATTTCCCTTACAGAAACTTGAGAATTTTGTAACGAATGTTAAAAACCATATCAAATGGACTAATTTTAGATATAGTTAATACCAAGAAAATTAAAGCGACTTGACATTTTTTTACTGATTCATCACATTGAAATACAGCAGAAAACTTGAAATAATCATCAATGGGAACACTTTTAACTTATAAGTAGTGCGGATAGAAGCCAATTTTCAAAATCATAATTCAAAATATATAATGAGTTTTTTTATTAATATTTCATTAATATCTTCAGTAATGTTTGTTCTTTTATCATTATAAAAATTTTCTCACAATTTAGATCTACACGCCATCTCGATAAAATTTACTTTCTATCCAGCATCAACGATTTTTTTCTACTCAAACTTAGTAACAGATCAATTCCCGACAACTTTATTCACAATATCAAATTACGTAACCGAGAAAAATGGTTTCATACCGTGAATTATTTTTGATGATCAGTGAAATTTTATTCACCATGTTTGTACGAAACACCTGCAATACCATCCAAGAAGTGGACGCTCTCCATCAAAATTTCATGCTTTACAACCACACTCTAACATAATTCACATGAATATAATACACGATTCTCTTGAAACCATTTTCTTTTCTCACGTATGCATGCGCAGTACGCTCAAATGCACAATATTTATGTTAGTTCTTCTTTGCCATGCTATCGTTCGCATCTGCTTATTGTTTGCTCAGGCAGACCGTGTAAAAATAATTCATATCAGTTTTTCTTAGAAAAAAGTGTTGGTTAAAATTTTTAATTTGATTACCAAAGTAAATCCAAATTGACTATTCCGTTAAGAAGTATTTTTGAGCCATGACTAGTGATATTTTTATCAAACATCATCAGATTAGTCTACGGGTGGTTGGAGCTTGGCCTACAGCCCCGCTACTGCCAGTTTTCTACTTCGGAATAGGTCTCACGTTTTTCTTTTTGATTTTTGAAGTATGGGATATTGTTGAAATTCGAAATAATCTTGAATTGTTGATGGATAATTTGGTATCTACAGTTGGTGTCTTCTCCGGGTTGTGTAAGATTGCAACATTCCGCTGGAAACGTAGGTAATTTATAAATTTTTTATTACATTATATTTAGAAGATACATACAATTTATATTTATTAGGCACATTAAAAGGATGATTAGTACAATTTCAAATGATTGGCAACATGAAAGTAGAATATCGCAAGTCATGAGAAAAAATGGCATACGTTTTCGACGTGTGGCAAAATTTATTATTATAATGGATAACGTGATGAACTTTACATATTTCCTCCAAACTTTGACTTCTTACATTTTCGATGAAATTCCGAATAGAAAGTTTCTCGCTCGTGTCAAATTTCCGATAGACGCTAGGCAGTCACCTTTTTACGAAATTGTAATTATTGGACAATTTATTACTTCGTCCATACATTTCAACGCGCATGCACTAGTCGACGGTTTTCTTGTGACTTTGGTAATTATACAGTTTTTTGTTCAAAATTATTTTTCATTATTTTTAATTTGATCAAATAAACAATAATACATAAAATGATTTCAATTTGCTATTACACAGGTATTACATGCATGTTCAAAAATAGACGCTGTACGAAGAGAAATTGCAAATTATTCGAAAATTTGTCAAACAAATATTGATGACAGAAAGTATACCTTGTCAGCTTTACGAAAATTGCATCAGAAACATTTGGAATTTATTGAATTTTCCAAAAATATTCGAGGTGTTTTTTCTCTCGTTACATTTTTTCATATATCATTCTTGACAATTTTACAAGTGATGTCTGGATTCATGTTTATTGATGTAAGGTTAAATTGACATGTTCATTTAATATTTTTAATATATTATTGTTAAAATGAACAATTTATTTAATTTATGCTTCAGAGACTGGAAAGAGGCGCTGAATCTGTCAATTTGATACATTATGCCGTACTCACTGCGTCATTTTTGACCACTACAGGATTTTATTGCATCTGTGGAGAATATTTAAATAATCAGGTTCAGCATTTTCTGTTCAACCAAGTATATTTTGGTGTATAACGTTATTAATTTTTCAGAGCAAGACTATTTTTTATGAACTTTACAATTGCTTCTGGTATAAATTCTCCATTCACAATAGAAGAGCAGTAAAGTTTATGCTATTCGAAGCTCTGAAACCAGTGACTCTAACCATGGGAAAATTTACTGACCTATCGCTCATTTATTTTACTACGGTAAAATGCATTTGATTTACGAACAACAGTTGAAGTATTATTATTTGATTCATTATTTTTTTAGATCGTCAAGACTTCTTTTTCATATCTATCTCTTGTCAGGGCCGTACGTTGAATCATGTTGTGGGTAAACATGTCAAAAACTGCGTGAAATTATGTCAGTAAAAAATAGAATCATTATTTTAATCTTGTTAATAAATTCAATATTTTTATATGTTAATATCATTGCGATAATTTGAAATCTCCAAAAATCATAGAACGCAATTTTACGTGAAGAGTCCGTCTCATTTGAGCGAAGACGAGGATTTTCTCAAAGAAGTTTCTCAACTCGGATTACGCCATAACGATAATTATTTAAAATTGAAAGTGCACATCTGATGAAACTTTCTACATGATACTACTTAATATTGGAGATACCAAATTTTTTTATTATCTTGTACTCCATACCTTAATTATACCACTTTCCACCTGCATTTAACGTATCAAAGTATTTTTTAGTTTATTATTTGAAATCTTCCAAAGTTCGAGAAAACGACTACAATAACTTTGTCAGTTGCATAAAGAAGAGCTCGGAATCGTATGTAATAAGAAGGCCGGCGCACAAACTGTACTTTGTTCTAGTTTGTGCGCATCCTTCTGAATATCCCATGAGAGCTATGAATATTAAAAAGGAATACAACAAATGACACATCTGATTAATACAACATTCATGCATTGTCCAGTAAATTACGCGAATAAAGATTGCAAGTTCGTATGGATCTATTGCAGTGAAGCTTGGACAAGTGTATTCATAGTATTGGTTATAGGCATTACCCAGACGATATTATTCCATTTCTGAAATAACGTTATTTGAGAAAACCGAGTAGAAAATTTTTTTCTTTCGAAACAGATATTAAAACTATGTCATTGATGATTAGCAAGTTATTTGAACTTTGTTTGAAATTAGTCGGACTTTGGCCATATGATTTTAACATTATTGGTCCATTGATATTAGCATCGTCTGCCATAACAATGATGCCATTTCAACTATGGAATGCATTAACTATGAGCAAAAATTCCATAGTCTTGATGGACAATTTAAGTGATATGTTGACACAAATTTTGATCCTCATCAAAATGTTTTTCATGTGGAAAAATAAAAGGTTGAATTTCTATGATTTAGAATTTTATTTTTATCTTACCAATTGTTCATAAATTGTTATAAGAGCGTAATAGTAGACCTTGTTTTGCTAGAAACATAAAATTAAAACTAGTTTAATCATATTATTTTCCAGTAAAATTGATGAAATGTTAAAAGATTTATTAAATGATTGGAATTCGAAAGAGTTACCTGACGAATGGCTCATTCTCGCACGGATATGTCGCACATTTTTCACAATTGACATTTCAATGTATTTAGCATCTGTCACACTTTATTATATAGATAGTGGATTGTCTTACTTTGGAAAACCTATAGAAAATAGAAAATTATTATTACCATCGCTTTATCCGTTTTCTTATCATTACTCTCCAGTATTTGAAGGTATTTTTTTGATGCAAGGTATTCAATGTTCAATGCTAGTTATTGCAGATTCAGTGACTCAGAGTCTTCTAGTGACTTTGGTAAGAAAATTATTTGTTTACCATAAAACGTTTCACGTTTTTAGCAGATTTCCAATTAATTTTTATTTTTTTCAGATTTTGCATGTTTCTGCGCAGATAGATTTATTACAAAATTATGTATGTACTTATTCGAATAATTTTAATATAATCAATGGAGATTCCATAAAGCCATTGTATCATATCAGCCATGTGGCACAACAACATCTAAAAGTTTTGAGACTTATTGAAAAAATTGATGAATCTTATTCTTACGTATCTTTTTTTCAAATAAGTTTTAGTAGCATAATTATATGCGTTACCGGATACGTTATAGTTACCGTAAGTTGAGATTCTTTAATTGGAATAGGTGATTTATTGTAAGAAATGTTTTAATACTTGAATTTCAGGCAATGGAGTCGGCTAACTTGATACTATTAATAAAATTCATTCTCTTCATTTTCGCAATGTTATTACAAGTTTTTACATTTTGCTTTATTGGACAGTACCTTCAAAACAAGGTGATCAATATACTTTGAAATACGTGTATTGACTGTTGATGCAATGATTTATTTAAATTGTTGACCATTATTTTTCATACTAGGGTGAATCAATCACTTCTAAGTTATATAATTGTTTATGGTATAATGCACCACCAAATGAAATAAAATCAGTAACGTTTATTTTGTCCAAAACTCAAGTTCCTTTAAAATTAACTGGTGGAAGAATATTTCAACTGTCCATCAATACATTCATGAAGGTATACTGAGAAATATAAGTACTTCTAAAATATTTCTCAATCATCATTTTTATACATATTTTTAGAGAGCTACTAATTATATATTTATTTGTTTTTCTATTTTTATGCAAAGTAATTATAGTCACAATAAAAGCTTATAAAAAATTGATGATCAAGACTAATTATCTATTTTTTTTTTCAGATTTTAAAAACGTCAATATCTTACCTATCAGTTCTTCGGGCGGTTTACCGATGAATTGAAAATTGATGTGATATTCGCTGTGAATAGCAAGCACTGTCTTTCATTGAACAAACAAATTTGATTGAATGTTCAACTTTCGGTGCACAATTTTTTTTTCTATATTTACTTACTAACTTCTTACTTATCACTGTAATATACTATATTTTAGCATATTTTTTATAATAAACTTTATTGTAAATGGCAATAATATTCATTCAATCGATAGTAAAGTGGCCAAACGTAAACAGAATAAACCTGTATGTAAAATGAAAACCAGTCATTAACAGTCTGTCGATCCTTTGAAAAAATTCAATCGCTCAATTTAATGCGTGTATTTAAAAAAAAAAGAAAAAACTCTAGATATACACTCGAGATAGTTGTAAATTTGTAGAATATATCAGGGCAATCAGTAGAAAATGCAACTTTACATAAACGTAATTATTTAGAAATCATTATTTGCATCAATATTTTTAAACGATAGATTACAATATTATATAAGAACCAGTAAGCAATACTTGTGAGGTGTGCAATATCAGACTTCCATTTGCAAGCTCCAAGCTGGAACTACACGGTGATTCGATGTATTTGAAAATTATTAAGCGATTACTGGTATCTATATAGCTCGCAGAACCACATGGCAAGTCTACGATTCGTAATACATGAAACCTATACTTGATGGAATGAATTAATGATAAAGTACTGAAATCTCCAAGGAAACGTTAACGCAACTACATTGATCGAGGGGTAGGCAGAGACAGTTCATCTGCGCGGCGTGAATATATTTTCTGTCTTACAATTATAAAAAAGATTAAATTATATTTTGGTTGTTGCAATGATTTAATGCATACGAGTGCAAAGATTTTTTTATTAAAGGCAAATTGTTAGTAATTTTGGAAAAACAATTACTTTTAGTATAAAATAGCAGGCATGAGTTTATTAATAAATAAAATAATCGAAGTTTGTTTGAAAGCGAGTGGTGTTTGGCCTTATTCTGTTCACATCTTAGGACCATCGTTGCTACTTTCGACACTGGTGACAACTTTGCCATTCCAATTTTGGAAAGCTTTATTATTACTTGACGATCCTGCCCTGCTGATGGATAGTTTGAGTGATATTCTAGCAGAAATATTGATTTTTATGAAGCTTTTTGCCATATGGATGAGAAAGAGGTTTGATTATATTGTGTTTCGATGTGCTTTTTTATTCGATGAATCGGAAATTTTTGTAAAATCATCACTAAGACACTTGTTAAGAAATGATTATTTAATATTTATTTAAATATTCATTTTCAATGGTAGCCAGATAGAACATTTAATAAGAAAAATAGATGATGATTGGAATCAGAAAAGTCTACCGGAAGAATGGAAACTATTGGCGCGTTATTGCTATCTCTTTTGTAAATTTGACATATCTCTATACATAAGTGCATCAATATTTTATTATCCAGATCTGATATCAGCATACTTGAAAAAACCCAATGAAGCAAGACAATTATTATTCCAATCTTATTATCCTTTTGACTTTCAAAGTTCACCTTGGTATGAAATTTTGTTTCTGATGCAAATGTTTCAAGCATTTGTTATGATGGGCGTTGACACGCTAAGTAAATCTTTGCTAGTCACTTATGTAAGTTTTATCAACATGGTAGTACAACTTGAAGATGATCCCGTGTATACAGTTCCCACTGCCTATTTCAGGTTCTACACATTGGGGCTCGTATGTATTTGCTGGAAAATAATATTTTGAAATATTCTGATAGTTGCAGTATTCAAAGTAATCTAGTCAGTGGAGAAAATGCGAAAAATATAAAAAATATTATTGTCGAGCATCAGCATATTCTATCGTTGGTTCAGAATATTGACAATATTTATAGTTATATATCTCTTTTTCAAATTGTTTTGAGTAACGTTATTATTTGTGTAACTGGATTCGTAATGATAACTGTAAGTATTTCGAAACGTTAAAAAATTCCATCGATAATTTCTTTGAAAATGTTTTCAGGCAGTGGAGTCTTCAAATATAATTCTTTTGTTTAAATTTTTTACGTACATTATGGCAATGCTCTCGCAAGCTTTTACATTTTGTATTGCCGGCCAGTATCTTCGAGACAAGGTACGACCATCATTATATGACACTTCTTCAAACCAAAATAAGGAAGTACATTGTTCAACTTCTTTTATTTTAGGGTGAATCTCTTATACATCTTATATACAATTCGTTTTGGTATAAAACTAGGCCCACGGAAGTAAAAAGTGTGTCTTTCATTTTATACAATGCACAGAAACCACTGACATTAAATGGTGGAAAAATTATTCAACTCTCTATCGATACATTTGCCCAGGTAAACTTGTTCAATAAAGGACATAGTATTTTTATATATAAAAAATCAATAAAAAGATATTTTAACGATAATTATTATAGAAGAATAATAATCATCTCTAGATTATTATCGATTATAGTTAGATGCTTATAGGTGAACTTTTATTTCAGATTTTAAAAACATCATTTTCATATTTATCTGTTCTCCGTGCAGTTTACGCCTAAAAAAGAATAGGTTTCCTCTTGTACATTTTTAAACTGAAAATTAACACATGTAGAAGGTGTTATTTTACAATAAATGAAACTAATGAGTGAGATACGTGCGATGTTACTTCAGTTTTTAGAGGCAGCTTAGTCATTACGACAGTTTAGTGACTTCACATTCTGTAACATTTTCACCTTTTTTCACACAATACTCTTGCTTTAGTATTACTTTTAATTTTTGTGCTAATAAAGAAGTATCATGAAAATTCGTCGCCTGTATGAAGAAGACCTTCAAGACTGAGCGTAATATGCGACGCTGGTGAATAAACCAGTGTCTCATAGCTATTACATTCAGAATTCATTCCGTAATTTCTTTTAGATTATACGCACCACTCACTATAGAATGTAATATTACACTTTTGCTTGAATTTTAAAAGAAAAATGATAGTTTTGTCTAAAGAACCGAAGGATTTCGGTATGAATCTTCTATGAGAGTTGTGAATAATAAAAAGTAATGTAACAAAGTACACGTTTGATTTATACAACATTCACGCGTTGTCTAGGAACTCATTCAAATAGAGACTACACGTTTGCATGGATTTATTGCAACAAAGCCTGAAGAGGGGACAAACTTTTTCAATGTACAAGTGCATTAAGTAGTAGGAGACACTTCCAAGTGACCAGTATTCTGTTTTATTTTGTTAAATAAGAAAAACTTTCTACTTTGCACTCCTTGGAAACGTTGTCGAAATTAACATCATAATCATGTTGTTGATGGATCACAAGTTATTAAAAGTTTTTCTGAAATTAGTCGGGCTTTCGCCATATGACTTCGATATTACTGGTCCAATGATGATAGCATCGACAGTTATAACATTAATACCATTCGTACTATGGAATGCGATAATTGTGGCTCAAGACCTGGTACAGCTGATAAATGTGTTGACTGTGCTTCTTGCAGTTGTAGGAGCTGTTATCAACACATGCATTATGTGGAAAAATAAGAGGTATGAGACTTGCTTTTCACATCAGGACTAGAAATGGAAATAGTCAAGGTCCACAACTATTATTTGTATTCTCGAAATTTTGAGAGAGAAAAAGAAGATTCATTCTTCAAATTGTTAAAATTGCATATTATCATTTTGAAAAAAATTTATTATTAGCAACAATTTCTTTCCCGCTTTCGAACATATAGAAAACGACGCTTGTTTTCATCTTTCACGAAAAAAGTACTGTTTCTGATGCTAGATAAAAAAATTTTATTTGGAAAAAAAGATTCTTCAATTGATTAATTTTCAGAAAAAACAATGATATATTCAAGAACTTACAAAACGATTGGAATACAAAAGAAATACCCGATGGTTGGAAAATTATTGCCCAAACGTGGCACATATATTTCACAATTCTTGTTTCAACTTATGCCGTAACAGGTTTGAATGCTTATATGAATGGCCTTTTTTCTTATTTTGTCAAACATGTCGAGGATAGAGTATTACTACTACCAGCATTTTACCCGTTTGATTATCGCCGCTCACCAGTATTCGAAGCAATTGGTATGATGCATTCTATTCAAGGTGTAATGTTACTTATTGCAGATGCAACCTGTCAATCTCTTTTAGTAGGATCGGTAATATAATTATTTAAATAACATCAATAGTACAAAATCGTAAATACATTTTTTTCAATTTCCTCTTCAAGGTTCTACACATTTGTGCGCAAATAGAATTATTAAATAGTTACATATACGTTCATTCAAGTAATATGAATATGAATAACAATAGTATAATTACTCAAACGAGTAGCAAGGATATAGTCAAACAACATCTCAAAGTTTTGACACTAGTTCAAAAAATTGACGAATGTTACTCTTACGTTTCTTTCTTTCAAATAGGTTTTAGTAGTTTACTAATATGTTTAGACGGATATGCTCTAGTAATTGTAAGTGAAGAGCTCGTAAGTTTGTAATTTTAGGTTTTTATTGTTATTGTTATTTACTTGTATATACTTTCAGGCAATGGAATCGGCAGATATATTACTTTTAGTAAAATATATTCTATTTATTTTCGCAGCACTGCTACAAGGTTTTGTATACTGCTTTATTGGGCAGTATCTTCAAAACAAGGTAATCAGAAAATAGTACATGAGTGTTAGTCTATCAAATGGTTTTTGCAGTAGCTTCTGTGAAAATGGTGGGGAATTTAATTACGTTTTATACTTATAGGGTGACTCGATTTCTTCTACACTGTGCGACTATCCGTGGTACGATGCTTCACCAAATGAAATTAGAACGATGATATTCATATTAATGAAAACTCAAGTTCCTTTAACATTAACTAGTGGAAAAATATTTGAACTGTCACTAACAACTTTTACCAAGGTAAATCTAAATCAGTTGCACGATTTGTATATTAGTTCATGATTTGGCCAACTATCGTAAAATCTGAAGATACTTCTAAATGCAAACATGTCAATTGTAGTAATCTGAAATTTTGTCGCGGTGCAACTTCTTCTGTAGTATCTTCTTTACATCGCAACTACATTACGCTAACACGGATAGTAGCTTTTTAATATAATACACCTGTTAATAATTTTTTTCAGATTTTGAAAACGTCGATGTCTTATTTATCAGTTCTCCGAGCGATTTTCAGCGATTGAAAAAAATTTCAATATCTCGAAAAATATTATTTGAATAATTAACTTACAGTTTTATTTAAATTTCTTTTTAATTTGATACAAAAATCTTTATCCATAACCACTTAGTTATGAACATAATTATACTCTTTATTGAGTAAATTTATAATCTTATGTAATCAGTAGTACAACGTAGAAAACGTAGACTAAAACTTAATTCAATATTCATGGATAAAAAAAAACCTCTCGGTAAGCACTGGGTACACTACAGGTAGAATGATATAAGGGAAGTCAGAAGATGATAAGAAATTACATAAAAGTGATTAATTATAAAACAATATTTGCATCAAGATTTGTACGCGACAAACTAAAAAATTATAAGGTAGGTATGGGACTATTTTCGACAAACAGCCACATCTTTTTACCATTAATGAATTTTTCGCCGGGGGTGAACTCGTTTTGAAGCTGAGTATTTACCCTTTAAAGCGAGCTGTCGCACGATTTTTTAGATGAAAGCTAGCCCGATTTATTGCAGTTTGAATGCAACTACTTAAAAAGACAGTGTACCCAATATGGGACTATTAAAGCAAAAGCAATTTTTACCTATATGAATCATACGAGATATGTATTAATAAGTTAAAAAATCAAGATTTAGCACTTTTCAAGTATTATAAGCTAATTAGTACGATGTGACAATGTTACAGTTACATATAAACATTAATTTTAAAAAATATAACGAAAATCGAAATTCTATCATTGACGAGTGGAATAAGTAAATTTATTTTGACTAACTGTCAAGTTTTGTCTTAAGTTACTCACAGAAATTCAAAACTGGAACATGGAAAAACATTATATAATTTGCAGACTTATTATATAATTGTCAATCTTTATGATACGTAAAGTCTTAAAATACCCTGTATCACAATACCCTAACAGACACTTGTTTATGATATTTCAGATTTTAAAAACAGTAATGTCTCCAGCTGTGTCAGTTCTCCGAGAGGTTTTCTGCGATTGAAAAAATATTGCGGTATGATGAAGAAGATGATGGAAATGATGGGCTCTGCAGTCATCTTTAAACTTCCTTCTAAATTTATAAAAAAATCTTTGACAAGAACCACTTGATTGTGATTTTAATTATACTCTTTAGTGATGTTGTGAATTTGTAATTTTATAAATCAAGTAGTACAACATAGAAACACGTAGAATAAAACGATGCATGCAATGGACATGAACGTTTAGTTACTTTTAATATTTAGATTGCATTATTAGATTCATTTTGAAGAGGAAGATGTTCTGACCAAATAGGATTTGAAGTGTATTTTATATCAATAGAAACGAATTTTGATATCTCGATGAAAATTGAATGACATACACTGGATACATCTTAATATGCTTCTGTTTATACATTGCACGCTTTAATCAAAACACAGTGGTTTAAACTCATCCTTTGCTTAAAATCTGCAATTTTTCGTATAGTATCACTGATACTATACATTCGCTACGCAATGGAAATTTATTGTATACCAAACAACTGTGTGCCCGTCATAACCGGTTATAATGTACATCAAGCGTAAACTCCGCATTAAAGATTGATTCCTCCTGACCATAGCATTACACAATTTACATTAATATCTTACACGATTCTCGGGGCATAGCCGACGCGCGCAGAATGTTTGAATGCGTATAGGGGCTGCTCACCGCATCATCAGTTGCCTATGCTATTGTGTTGCTAAATTTCACTTGGTCATTTCATTTGGTTCTTCACACTTGATCACCAACATTTATTAATTCTTCTTGTCAAATTATGATTAACGATATTTTTCTCAAACATCATCAGCTGAGCTTACGTGTGGTCGGTGCTTGGCCAAAGAGTTCTTTGTTGCCTGTGTTTTACTTTACGATAGGAATGACATTTTTCTATCTAGTTTTTGAAATATGGGACATCATTGAAGTTTGTAATAATCTTGAATTGCTGATGAATAATTTAGTTGTAACTGTCGGAGTTTTCATTGGTTTGTGCAAGATTGCCGTATTCCACCTGAAACGTAGGTAATTGAAAATTTATTATTTACAATATACATGAAGAACTAAAAAATTTACATTTAAAAATAAAAGGAAGATTATTGGACTTGTAAATACAATTTTAAACGACTGGTGCTTTGAAAGTAGATCATCGCAAGTTATGAGAGAAAACTGTGCACGTTTTCAACTTGTGGCAAAACTTCTCATCCTTCTCGACAACACTATGAACCTTAGCTACCTTCTTAAAACTTTGACTTCTTATATTTTTGATAAAGTTTCCGACAGAAAGTTTTTTGCGCCAAGCAAGTTTCCATTTGACGCAAGACAGTCGCCTCTTTATGAAGTTATAAGTATTGGACATGTTATCATCGCGACTATACATTTCAACGCTAATGCACTTGTCGACGGCTTTCTTGCTACTTTGGTAACGATGAAATATAATAATTTAATGGTTAATAGCACGAGATTCATTACATTTTTTGTTGTTATGCAGGTTCTACATGCATGCTCAAAAGTAGACATGGTGAAGAGAGAAATAAAAAATTTTTCAACCGTCTGTCAAGCATGTCGCGACAATAATAAAATTACGCTGATGGCATTACGGAAATTGTACCAAAAACATTTGGAATTTATTGAATTTTCTAAAAATACACAAGACGTTTTTTCTCTTGTTGCATTTTTCCATATATCTTTGATAACACTTTTGCAAGTAATGTCTGGATTCATGCTAATTGATGTAAGGCTGCACTAGAAGTCTCTTCATGTACCTGCAGAAACATTAGTAATTTTTTATATAACTTCTAGGGATTCAAAAGTGGTGCTAAATCAATCAATTTGATACACTATACTGTCCTCACTACATCATTTTTAAGTACGGCAGGATATTATTGTATCTGCGGAGAATACTTGAATCATCAGGTTGTCTAATATTCTAATAATGTTTTCACATATAATAAATGTATTAATTTTCAGAGTGAAACTATTCTTCATGAATTGTGCAATTGTACGTGGTATACATTTTCAAAACAAAATAGAGAAACAATTAAATTGATGTTGGTAAAATCTCAGAAACCAGTGGCAGTAACTATGGGCAAATTCAATGACCTTTCGCTCATTTTTCTTACCACAGTAAATACAGACATTTAAAAATTCAAGTCATTTTTCTTTCAAATTAACGTCAGTATATTTAATTAGGATCAATTTTTTTTAGATAGTGAAAACGTCTTTTTCATTTCTTTCTCTTGTCAGAGCCGTGTGGTGAATTTGTCAGCAAAAATGGAAATTCTCGCTTGGAAGTAATTGAACAAATGAGAATTTTGTTTCAAAAATATTATGATGAACGAGCATTTCATGAAGCATGGCACTTCATGTTTTATGGAATTTATATCTGAAGCTAATTATGATTTTTAATTGTTATAATTACATTCACTGACTGTAACTGTTTAATGATCCAATTATTTCTAATTAAATTCGATACAATTTTTAAGATGTTTAACATGATTATAATGTTTGAACTCACCTAAATTTCACTCATCAATCAATTTGCTCAACTGGAAGATGGTTGTAACTTGATTAAGGCTGTGTTAATTTTTTTAATACCTTTTCCACAAGGACTTTTTTTAATAATAGCATACGTATCACCAGATTTGTTTTTCTCTAAAATATTCTGTACTTCGTTCAAGGAATACGGAAAGTGATGCTAATTTTTTTACTGCTTTCTTCATCGGCAAATATATTTAGCACATGTTTTGTGATTAATGCCATTACAATATTTCAGTAATATAATTCAAGTCTCAAAGTTCGTGGAAATTTGTCAGATACTACTCGCTTCGAACGCTTCGCAACCACTGAACGCATGTGATCGCAACAAAGTTTACTCCCACTCTCTACATGAATATTCTATTAACTAGATATGTAATTCTTTACATTCGTTTTTCACATTATCTATATTCTACTATAAAATTCATATTTGAAACTTAGACTGCTTGATACAAGACTATTTTCCGGTTTAATAATATTATTTTATTGAATGAATGGACGTGCATAATGAAGACCCAAACACTCTCTGCGCTCATGTTTTTCTAGTACGAGACACTCTCAAAGTTTCTGTAATTCAACATGCGACTAGCTTTTAGTTTTGAAGTATAATCTGAAAAGTGAAATTTCAATGAAGAAAGGTTCCTCATCAGTAGTTTAAAACAACTTAGCGAGATGAAGGATAGGTCATTTCAAGAAACCTGCTAACCAGGGTTTATTCTAAGGATTTTTCGTAACTACCACAAGCAAAAAAGAAATGGAAAGAAAAACGGTAATATAAGAAATAACAGAATATACGGCGCATTGTGTTTTCTTTTGCAATTATTTATTTAACTAAAAAAGATATTATCTATTAACGGTCTGGTGAATAATGATATTGGCATAATAATCTTTAACTTAATATATTTCGCTTATATTTTAAATGATAAAAATTGATTTGCTCAAAAAATGAAATTCG
>JAWWMK010013815.1:0-22207 GCA_035047105.1 Galeopsomyia nigrocyanea
TGTTAGTAGCCCGACAAAGCCTAAGTAAATAAATGCATTTGATGGAGCCGCAATCGGTCGGAAACGGCGCGCAGTGCACAAATACATTTTTACTTCTTTGAGATTGAGGACCAACCGAACATTATTTTCAATAATGCGATACGTGTTTTCAATGAATTTTTTACGTAGAATGAGATACTGCTATTTATTTTATCGTAGGAATGGCTGAAAAAATATTATAGGCGTCTTTTGTCCTGATTCTGTTGAAAAAAGCCGCCTATTTCAATAGTTTTCGCCTTCTAGAACTTTTTTAGTAAATCCTACAATAAAATAGACAGTATCATCGCATTCTACGGAAAAAATACATTGAAAACATGTATCGCATTATTGGAAATCAAAGTTGCAATATTGCTGAACACCACCTGGCGTCCAAACACTTTAGTAATATCAATTTTCAAATCGACATCTTTAACTATAATCTTTTAAGTATTTCAATAAATGTAATTTAGAAAAAAAAATCAAAGCCAATAAAACCAACGTACATTTCCAAATCACGCTAAACAACAAAATTTCCAAATTTTGTCAAATAAAAAAAATATCGAGAAATCCGTCAATGTCCGCGCACAACCATGTATAAAAATCGAAGCCACCAAAAAAAAAAAAAAAAAAAAAAAAAAAACGAAGGCACGTGACCCCCTCGCGTAACTCATCCTCGCGAACCTTTAATGGTCTTTTCTATCGTCTAGTCTTCTCCTTCTCTCCTTTGTGCGCGTAGGATCTATCGCAACATGCTCATTACAATTCGCGCGTGTATATGTATATACATATACATAAGCACATCGCGCGCGGACAATGAATCATTATATACATATACTCGTCGTCGTATATTCGGCACCTACGCCTTTTTTGTTAGAAAAAATCGCGCGCCGTCAGCCGTTATTATTACATTATCGGTGTTACGAGAGAGAAGGAGTGAACGAAGGATAACGAGGGAGATGATATGTCGCGAATTGTTGGATAAACCAATGCGAGAGCTGGCAGGTTGTCAATTTATGCGTGGATTGCAAATCATCTAGCTGTTGTCTAACGATACGAACATTTTTTCTTTCTTCGAGATGATTTGTAAAAAAATACTTTGGCAATGCAAAATATTGTAAATAGAACGTTTTCAATTAATTGAAAGGCATTAATCAAGAGTAATAAGAATGATAATCGAACGATAATTTCCAATCTCTACCATTTCATTACAGAGGTGCAATTGAAAAAAAAAAAAAACGTTCACTCCTTCATTTTTTCTTTCTATTCGCAGATGATTGATCAATTATACGATATATAAACGCCACGTACACACAGCCGAAGCCAGATATGGCAAGGCGATAATGCATATTTATAAACCGCAAGTTACCTAACGAGCCAACGTCTCACACTTATAAATATTACCAATTCACAATTTTCATTTATATCGGTCGAAAACACCAATACCCCAAAGAAAACTACAAGCTTCGGAAATTCTCGAGAGAGACAGCGTGATAAACAAAGCGCGCGAAGTCAATTAGCATAAAAAGAGATCAGCGGCGTATACGTTTCATAACAAGTTTTTCCACACAGCGTTTTTCCATAAAATCGCGCGGCAGCAGGCAGCGGCGTTTTGGAGCGTGAAGGAATTCTTCATAACTCTCTTAGATCTTTCTGTTTTTTTTTTAATTCTTTTCGCAACAACGGGATAATAAGCCGCGTGTATAATAAGAGTTACGCGCGCTTTAAGTTTTACTACGCGTGAAAGTTAATTTGGTTCAGAGATATAATGTTACGTTAGGATTTTTTTTGATGACTTCGTGTATACAGTGTAGAGTGTGAGATGCCGTTGGTTCTATAATTTGCCGTTGCTCTACATAGGTGTCTTTACGAAAATTTTCGGTGCATTCCACTTTCAGAAGGTTTTGCTTATGGTTTTATATATGCGGCTAATGAAAAATGTCATTCGTGAATGGGAATTGTAATCATTTGCGCTAATGTTTTCATTATGTCTCTTGCAGTTGTTGCTTCAAAAATACCTTTTTGAATGTTGCAAATGTATACTCATGCGCGATACGAACAGCGAATATTTAATCACCAGCAATAAAGAAAAAAAAATAAAATTCATGCAAATAAATACTCACGTTAACCATTCGTGCTGCTTGTCGAAGTATCACAGTCACACTCGTAAAATTGTCAACACTATCTTATCAACCAAAAGTCTTCACTAACGACACTTCGACAAAACAAACAAGAAAAAAAAGTCCTCGTTACAAAAAAAAATCACTCGCAAAATCACTCGGAGCACATGGAAGAAGAAAAAAAAACAGAACTATATCCGTGTACGTATGTATGTGTGTTTGCGTGGAATGTTCAGCAGTGCGAGACTGCAGTTAAAACGGCGATGACTGGCTTGCTTTGCGCGCTCAGCTCCGCGGCCGAACAACGACTGGAGGAGCGGTAGCGATATTATACCTGTGCGCCTTTGGCGCTCGACTCAACTCGCGCGCGCATACCACCTTTCTATATGTGTTTGTATGTGTGCGTGTGTGTGTGTGTGTGTGTGTGTGTGTGTGTGTGTGTGTGTGTGTATATGAACGAGCGAGCTCCCGGTCACTTTTATATTCGCTGGGTTCGCTCTCTGATCTATCTATTCGTTGCGACGCTTGCTTTTGTCTATCGGAGATCGTGAACGATTTGCAGATTTACTTGTTGGTTGGTGATTTGCAGTTTGGATGGAGATTCGGTTCAGGATGCTGGTTTGGATATCGGTAATTCGGTTTTCGAATATTTGTGTATAGGATTGGATTGGGATTTATAGAGGAAAGTTGTCATCAATTAAGTGACTTTTTTTTTAATTAATTGGTATTCTGATTATTTGTAAACCATTTTTTGTGAAGACTTAATACGAAGGTTATCGATATCGTAAAACATCATAAGTAAACGTGTTTTAGAAATCTACGTCTCCTCAAAATTATTCAATGTCCACTAGTGTATTCATTTCATTTGAATTTATTTCTATACAGCTGTCATAAAAAAAAAGTTGATTCTTGATTTTCTTGACCTTTTTACAAAATAAATATCCAAAAGAATTTTCATAGCTTAGTATAACAAACAGTTTCTCGACTTAGTCGATTCATCGAAACATAGTAAACAAAATTTTCATTTTCTTATAATTTGAAAATTGGAATAAAATTTATTTTTTAATAATAAGTTTCTGAAATAATGTGCCACCTCACCGTATAAAGCAATCACTGTTGTCAAGAATAATTATTCTTCAAAAAAAAATTCACCTTTCAAAAAAAAAAAAAAGTGTGCTACACGAAACTGGACAACTCGGAACAAGTAAAGTGTTACAGAAATTAAACTACCGAAATTAATCAGAATCTCGTAAACAAGCCCCTGCGGCTTACAACACAAACACACACTCACCGACGTATTTAGCATCCGTTCACTCAATCTTTTGTCCAATGAAACGTTCACTGCCCCTTTCTTTCGTCCTTCTCTCGACTTCGTTCTTTTTATCACTTTCTTCTTCGGACTTCTTGCTCTTTTTTTTTCTGCCCCCTCCCACTTGCCTTTTGTTCACTCTCGTTATCCTCTCGATCTATACGTTTCAGTCAATTTCACGCTTCATCATCTACTCTACCTGTAGCGGACGAGCTCGTTGTTGCGAAATACTTGCACTTTTCGCGATGTCTCAATTTTCATACTTTTTTTTATGTATTGTTTGTTTTTAACGTTGTGTTATAACTATAATAATCCGATCGATCGTATAAGAAATATTCGCGACACGCGTGTTCGAAGAACAAAAAAAGAGACTATAGTCAAAAACAATTATAAGCATATTAGCGCACTAAAAAAGGGAAACGTCCTGATGCAAGACACCGGAGAAAGAAAAAGGTGATGATGATGATGCCCCGACATCGCCCGAAGGTAGATCGGTGAAAGCCAAGCGCAAACGCGTTTTTTTTTTTTTAGCGATCCGTCACTCTATAAAACGCTGCGCTCCGGAAAGTCGTTTCACGTTGCAGAGAACACATCGTGCGTGGTATCTTATATGACGTCTTATCCAAATTGTTCCGACGAACAATGCAACTCTACTGCACATCGCAGTTCGTGGCTCAGCGAATTGGAAAATCAATCGTTATGTGCACTTTCCTCTTTTTTCTTTTTGTTTTCGAAATGCGCGCACGCGAGAGAACGATCGCTCGTTATACTGAGCGAACGATTGAGAAATTGCAATTGCAAAAGAAAGAAAGTTGCTGTTGTGGATGTGTTGTTTTTTTTTTGTGTGACGATTGTTAACTAGGTGGTAATGGAAAAACGAATGGATTGATTGACGAAATGATGTAAATGCGATGAATTTATTAAAAACGTTTAATGTATATCGTTATTAGCTTTATTTTACTTTGAAGCTCATGCCAAGCTAAGGTTTCCAATTAAATTTTTCGCTACAAATAAGTAAAACGTTACAAAAACAATACCATGAACAACATTTAATTTACTATAAAAATAAGACTCTGTATTCGTATTTTTGTAACGTGTTTCGTTTACGAAATTATGATTATATTTTGAGGAGATTTGAAAAAGTCAGGAAATCGACGATTGTAACTCCATCTTCTGGAGAGGATCATATTCACGAGAAAGGTAAAGAAATTTGCTACGCTGATCGTCGCATGATAACTTAACAAGCGTGTGTTCGTGTTTGAAATAAATTGCATTAATCATTTGCGTTACAATTTTCAAATGCTTTCAATATTTTTCTGATAAATCTTCATTATTTTAAATTCCAAAGATTGCGATCAATACCGTAAGTGAATGTTAATAGAACTATTAAAACTGATTCAATTTAGGAATTGCATGCACAAATTATTCAATAATAAATATTTTACTTCAGCGTTCTTCTGCTGCTTTATGAGTTCTTCGAATTGTTTGCTGAAAATTCTTTCACATCCTTCGTGGTTAAATTGAAAGACTCTTTGTACTGACATCTTGACTCTGAAAAAAGGATAAAAAAATTAATTTACGTGAACGTACATATAGGATGATGTATGAGGCACTACTTACAAATATTACAACGTCGTACGATCCCTGAACTACGCTGACAACTATAATGAATGGATTAATATTTCTGCACACTGCGAATTTATACATTTGCAAGGACATACATGCGCAGGGTTGTATAAGCTTGAGCCAAAATTCTTCACCAATGATACGCGATGCTGACGCTATCTTCACGAATCGGATTTCAGAATTATTAATTCGGCCGCGCCTTCTATTTCAGCTTTCTTTGTTATTAGAATAAGGATTAGAGTGTTTGGTGATTAGGCTAGATTCGACAAATTTTAAGCTATTGGATTAGAGTGCTAGTGAACTTTAGCAATCTGCCATGTTACAAACAAAAGTGAAATACGCGGAACAATAAGTCGTCGATTCTACTATATACTAACATTATATATCGTACTGAGAATATATTTGTTAGTAAAATTACTGTGTTTTCAATAAATTGTACTGGACTGTACATTCATTAATTTTAATTTTAATCTTTTAGGATTCTTTATTTTTATAAAATAGGTCAATAACGAAGAAACATTATTTTATCCACATTATTATAAATATTTTAATAAGCGCGGAAAAAATATTTGTCTCATTTTTTCTGTTTCGCAAATATATTTGTAAAAACCAAGAAATCTATTCTACAAATAAAAATTATCACTCGTCAACGGCCATTCGCTTGAGAATCACGCGTGTCGGTGGCATTCATTTTGCATTCTTTTGAGAGATTAATTGATGTACATTTATATTATGAATATAAAACGTTGGTTTAATATTCAGCTGAGGATAAACCAAAAGATATTTTTGTTTTGAATATGAAAATTTAAACTGATCCCCCCCCCCCCCGGAAGTATGTACTTATTCTTAGAAAAAATAGATTTAATGAACCTATTTTTCTTCTTTGGAAAATAGTTGCAATGAAAAATTAATATAATAGCAATTTTTCTTCGCTAAACTTCAACTAAAGTACATTTTCTGAAAGCAATAAGACTTTAACTTCATAATAGAAACATATATTTTAATTTCAAATGTCTCATAAATCACTTAAAGAAAATATACTTTGAATAAGAGAAAATCTTTTTAAAGATAAACCATTCGCTGAATGAATTATTGTTTCACTAAGGGTATTACTAATACGACTTTTACTAATGTTTTTTCTAACAAAATCCACAATCAAACATGAAAATGTTAGTGCTATATTCCAATTTCAATTTCCATTATAATGTCGTATTGAGAATTAGATTTCTTATAATAATAATAAAATAACTATTTTTATTACTTTTTATTTTTATTTTATTCAGCTCATATAAATCGATATTCGTTTTAATATACATTAATAACACACGCTTTAATATACATTATTTAATATACATTATTACTATATTATAATGAGGTTTAAGCACACGCTATTCAATGTCATTTAAAAAATTGAAGAAAAGTCAAAATAAGCGCTTACAATAAGTATATACAAAGAAAATAAAACTTCAAAAAATCAAATAGCGTCATACAAATAAAAAACAATAGCACTAGTAGCAAACTACAATTATTTCCTACACTTGCGGCAATGTACAATACACTGGTGATGAACCATCTATTTCTCACCACAAGGCGGCAAGAAACTTCCTTGGACACCAGTCAGCACTCGAGCCAGATTTAACGCTCGAACTATCAGAATTGCTATCGCCGGTTTCATAATCTGAAGTCACGTTCGTCGCAATGGGTGTATCTTTAATATCCTTCGTCGATGCAACTTGCCAAGTTTGCAGACGAACATTTGCGGACAAATCATTCAGGTGATTGAAGCTGGTCTTCAATACATCGTCACCTGCTGCTCGGATCTGAAACATACAATTATCGTTATGTTAGAAATTTTATTTTAGATAAAAATAATATATTTATTAGTCAGATCAACAACGAAAAACCAACTTACCAACTCAGTTCCTGAATATTCTCCATGTCGATTATCGATAGGCGGCTGCCACGACGGATTTTCTTGGTAGATCCACTTGAGTCTTGGACATTCTGGTCTCTCATCCCAACTATCAATGTAGTCTTCAGGCATTGGATCTCCATGGGGAAAGAGGCTACTCTCGAAGTTTACTCTTCGAATAGCTCTAGGCAAGATATCGTTTCTGTTGTTGTACGGTTGCTGATTGTAATGAGGATTCCACCGAGATACCATGGGATTCGAGTAACGACGATGCAGTGCCTCAGCAGAATGATAACTAAGTACCCATTTATTGTAGCAGCCTGGATAATGAGGTTTAAGCACACGCATGGTTTTTTTGCCATTGTCATGGTTTCGTTGATGCATCAAGTTAGCGTACATGTTGCCGTAATTGGACTGAGATACGGGTTTACCAAGTTTGAACACACAGTTGAACTCACTCAACACGTTGCTGCTGTCTTACGGGTATAGCGATGCAGTATCTTTGACGACTCAAACAAAACTAATGGTATCCCATGGATCCAATTTGGGCTTATATATATCACCTTGATTAAAAGAGCAGCGTGTGCATAGCCATTGCTTTAAAATGGATTAGAGGGGCTGTTGAGTATTAGTGAGACAGTCGGATTACCGTTACAAAAGGATTAACCGGGTTTGGGAATTCGAAAGTTGGTACTGTCATGATCGGATTAAGGAAAGATATTGAATTCGTGTATTTGCATTGGATACTGTGTTTGTGAAGTGATAACTGGGAATTATAAATAAAATATTAAATAACAATATGTAGAGCGTTAGTTAGTTCAGAAAAATAAAATCATTAATTGATGTAAATTGAAGCTTAGTATTTAATAAAAATAATTACCTGCTGTGAGGGAGAATTCATCAATCTGTTCGAAATCATGTTGAAATAAAGTCCATTCTCTGTTCATATTACTGATTATAACCACGGGAGTCCAAAATTTTGGAGCTGAATGGCTGTAGGGGTTAAAGGTATAGACAGCTACTTGCTTGCTTCGATTCAAACACAAGTAAATTACGGATAAAATGTTGAAACTCCACATCAAAGCCAAAATCGTTTGAACCATTTCACAGCTAAATGGATTCAAATTAACAAGTAGATATTTGGCTCTACTATTCCCCCAAATGAAGTTTTTCAAGGTTTCCAATTAAAAAAGATCAATATCTTTTGGAATGAATATGGTAGGTCTTTCGACTGACGTGAGTCGATTCCAGCTTGTAAATTTGACGAAAACGTTGATGTTTTTGTATAGGGTATCATTGCCATTTTTGCCAAATATGTATGATGGGATTCGATTGGCAAATAATGAAGAAAGGAAGCTCCCTCTGCCATGTTTGGGGATGTCAGGAAAAATAATCAGACTCGTCGCAGGATTGAAACAATATTTGTTAATCTGTTCCTGAATAGAGTAACCGACGTTATACATGAAAATTGTAAATGATTATCTTATGAGTGAATTCACGTTTTAAAAATACTCACAGTGGTTCTCAAAAGAGGATGATCAATGCTTGAAGAACTATTCAATTTTAGGCTCGCTTCAGCAAAGCGAAGAATTAAAATATGTATTACTTGTATGTGAAATGATTGAATTCGCATAATAGAATTACAGATGAATTTATTTTAAATAAACGAAACATACTCGCAGCAATATGGCCTCGTTGTTAGTAACACTGGCAACTATTTGTTTTTACTATGTGAGCAGAAGCAGCCTCGCTTTGAAAATCAATATTTTTTATAGACAAATTTTGTCGCTGTAAAATGCTGACTAACTTCAAAGCAGATATGTATGATACACATTGTACTGAAATATTCAAAATATATTTCAGTTATTCAATCGATAAATATACAAGAAATACTAAAATAAACATGTAAAGTTGTTTTATTTGAAAATGGATTTAATATACATTTTTTTTACGTTTTTTGCAACCAATGTATTCTACTGATTGATGTAATAGTATTTTCTTACATATCGCTGGGTGTGTGGAACAACTGTACACCTCGGATAATAACGAAAAAAGCAGACATACCTACCTGTGTTAAATTAAAGGGACGTGTCCGCTTTTTTCGTTATTATCCAAGGCGTTGTTCCGCACACCGCAGCGATATCATTCTTAAAGAAATTAAAATGTAATTTCTTTTGAGAATGATATGTGTTTAATTTCCAGAAATCAATTAAGACAATTTTCTATTTAAACTGATAAAAAAAACGTTTTTGAATCGACAAAAAATAAAAAAAAATGGTAACAGTAAAAACATTTTATCATTCAGATACAATTTTGTTTTTGTAATGTACTCGGTATAGGAAAAAAATAATTGAAGTTTGAAAAAAACGATGTTTTGCTAGTGGTCGACCGATCACTCGACGTACTGAGCTTTGCAATAGTACTCGGCCGGCAATATTTTAACTTAAAATTTTATGACTTTGATGAATTAAAAAAAAGTCAAAATCCAATAATTAAGCATTATATCGTTTTAATTGAAGGTAGACGACTACTAATGCCTTTTACCCTACTATAATTATGAAGCGCTGGTATGTAAAACATAAACTTTGGCATACTAGTGGTACCGATGTATTTATCACGGAAATTTAATGTAATTTTGTAAATTGAAAAATATTTGCAATATTATTTTTCTAAATCATTTCACCCGCGATAAACAACATTAAAAGTACTCAAACAAATTTTATGCAACGTCGGCGTTGCACAAATTTATCGCGATAACCGGTAAGGTTTCTTATTGTGAGTGACCCACACATATATGACGAAATCCTTTAAAAAAGCACACTTTTCTGGGGTCTAGAATGTCAAAAAATTTTTTTTATGCTAAGGCTTCCGGACCTTTTTCCTCTTCTTTTTGAAGGTAAATAGTGCCGGAAAATACTCGTGAACATTGGAAAAGTCTGCAGGAACTACTTTTTCGGCATTTTCCCATTATAATCAAATGGGCGTTTCTCACAGAAAATAGGCGAAAAACGGCATTTCTTCAAATAGACTAGTCTTCAAATATTGATTTCTCGGCTTCTAAGGCCGCTAGAAACATTTTTGACCGATCAAAATCATAGCAAAAAAGAAGACCTTTACGTAGAAAAAAGTTTCATTCAAAAACAATCATCCGGTGACAAGTTATCAAAAAAATTGCAAAATAATTACATTTTTAGTTTGTTATCAATATCGGGAAAATGCTGAAAAAATATAGTTCCCGAAGACTTTTCCAAGGTTCACGACCATTTTCCGACACTATATACCTTTCAAAAGAAAAGGAAGAAGGTCCGGAAGCCTTAGCATTAAAAAAAATTTTTGCCATTCTAGACCCCAGAAAAGTATGTTTTTTTAAGGATTTCGTCATATATGTATAAATGTATATAATATTTCGTCATGTATATAATGTACATATAACATATAAGTATGTGTAACATCTACATACATAAATATCTTTTATGTCCTACCAGCCTGTATTGAGCACCTTTGGTGCTCATTTTCGGCCGGAAGAACATAAAATTTTTTAAGCTTTTGGCGAAACGAGCTTTCAGGCCTCGCCTTCTATTCGGCTCGGCTCGTTTCGCCAAAACGGCTTCTCCGCTCCTGGGCCATAAATAACTAATATACTGCATTGCATAGTGGCTGCTCCAGGATGTATCTACAATCTACATATGCGCCTTGTGCCTTACTCTTGCGCTTTGCGCCTTGAACCGTTCAAAAATTTTACGCCTATTTATATAATTTCAAAGCGGAACACGCATAACATGATTAATCTATAGATCTGTAATATGCATAGTTGAATTTGAAAACTTGCAAATATAATTGTTTAAAGCAATTAATAACAAAATTTGAAAATAGGAACAAGGCGCAAGGCACAAGGCGCATATGTATAGCGATACACCCCCAGAGTACGAGAAGCTCGGCCGCATGGTCTCCGACAGTCTCCGATTGCGGCAATCGCGATTACCCGTTTCAGTTCGCGTTTACTGTCGTTTACTTACAATCAAATAAAGTGATTGTACATGGACAAAGTTGCATGTTTGAACTAAACATAATCTAATCAACAAACTCGAGCATGAACTAATAATTGTCAGTACAATAAACGTCATTAAAAAACATAAACTTACAAATGTGCTTGTTTAACCTCAAAAAAGTGCTTTGTGTAAATTTTGGTGCAGTTTTTTAAAAAGTGTTATTATAAACGTTGATCGTGAATAATTCCCTGGAAAAATGATGGAGTTGGATGAAGATGAGAGCACAGAATTATATTTTTGTGTTAATCAAACGAGTGCTATTATTGGCAATGACAAAAATGATCAACAAAAGAAAGAAGATATACCGCACAGTAATCGGCGTTCTTTGTTGAGCTTGTCAAAACTTGAGTCTCCCTTACACGAAGAAACTTCAAACAATTTTGTCATAGAAAATGGTGAGTTTATTACGAATAAAACCATGAATCTAAAAAGTTAGATGGATTCTCTATTATATTATATTAAAATAAGTTATTCTTTGTTTGTTTCATTGAAAGCATTTTTTTCATAAAATTATATTTTTATACTCTTGAGATAAAAAAGATTTTTTCATGGTTATTGAAACAAATAATAATGATCATAATTACTCTTTTTAATTCGTTATTCTATTCAAATAGGTTTGGTACTTTGTCCAAATAAATGTTCAATAACGATACACACAACTACTTACATTTTCAATGTTTTAGATACGGTGTATGACATTGAAACTGGACAATCATACCCTCTTGTAGTTTTATTACCACCTGTGTGTACTAATATCGAAGACACAGAGTCGTATGATGATTTCGATCCAGACAATGCTCTTATATTCAAAAAGTCATCTACTTCTGAACAAGCCTCACATGGAGTACAAACTCATAAAAGATTCAAGAGGAAACATAGTGATATTGATGACTCAACTTATAAACTCAGTCAGAAAAAGAACAAACGCACTGCTGATGTAAGATCTATTTTTATTTTGATTGAATATTCTCAGTTTTGCATGGTGATTGAATTTTAAAATTATGTTGCAGTATTACAGTATGAATTATGGTCCAGACCCTACTCCAGATCAATTGTGCAAAGATGACGAAGCCAAACTTCTAGAGTCAGTGATTGTCGATGAGTACTGTGCAAAAATGAAAAGATCTAAACCAAACATGAGCCAAACTGCTGCATGGAGACTTGGACCGGCAAAATATTGGTTTGATCTTCTTGGAGTACCTGAATCAGGAGATGGCTTCGACTATGGTTTTGAATTAGCTGATGAAACAGACGAGGATGAATACTCATTTGACGATGTAGACGAGGATGCTTTTCTCATGGTTTCGCAAGTACGCTGGGAAGATAATATTATTTGGGATATTGATGATACACCTCAAGAGGTAATATGTCAGAATTAATATACAGTTTTAGACTTAAAACTTCAGTTAAGATTAAATATCTAAAAGTTTATAATTTGTTCTATTAAAATTACAGCAAAAGCTTACTAACCATAAAGTTACTGACAGGATACCTACTTCAACAAAAAACAATCCAGTGTGAGTTTAAAATTACATTATAAATTGAATTTATAATTTATTATTTGCCTACTCAAAGTCTATGTACTTTAAAACAGGTTTAACAAAGAAAAACCAAAAATCATCGAATCTGAAAATGGCACGTTGTATTCAGATTTTCCAGTGGAAAATGAAGAACTTGTTTATGGCTTGTGGGAAAGTGAGATTATTTGGGATGCCAAAGCTATGAAAAAAATATTGCAACCCAAGATATTGGAACTAGATCCCAGCGATGAGAATATAATCCTTGCTATTCCAGAAGATTCAGATCCAATTTTGTCATCCGAGAATGTTGAAGTTCAACCAAACCCCCTTAAAGAGTCACTCAGTCTGGATCCTTTCAACATTTCAAACGACATGTAGGTTTCATTCATACCGTTCTATTTAATCTTAAATATGTTAAAAATAATATTGTTCATTGTAGGTATTACATGCCAAAATCAACAGACAAGTCGAAACTAGATGCTAGTCGTCAGAAGCACATGCCACACAGTATTCCTGTGCTACAACTGCAAGCTTCACTCGTACCCACCTACATGGGACCAAAACGCCTTCGGAATTTTCACAGAGCTCCACTCAAACGGTATGTCCATGGTCGTTTATCTCAACCTGGACCACATACAGTCTTACCTTTGACTAAATACATCAGTAAGAAGGAAAAGGTAAGGGCATTACAAATTCTCAAACTTTATGTTTCGCTGTCGGTGTTAAAATTTTTTCTCAATAAACATTTTAGCTCAGACAAGAAGCTTTAAACGCCGGCGAGCTATTTTTCATGCGTTCATTCGCGGATCTCTCAGGTAGAGACGGCAACATTGTGTTGGTAGAGTTCTCCGAAGAGCACCCACCGTTAATGAATTTCATTGGCATGTGCTCGACGATCAAGAACTATTACAAACGCAAGCCTGGCAAAGACAACGGTCCTCCCGAGTACAAATACGGCGAGACGGCATACCCTCAGAATGACTTGTTCTTGGGTAACTTGGCACCTGGACAGAGCTTGCAAGCGCTCGAGAATAATTTGTACAGGGCGCCGATTTACGAGCACAAAGTCAACGAGACTGATTTTCTGGTGATCAGGACACGCAATCAGTACTACGTCAGGGAGATCGACGCAGTATACCTTGCTGGACAACAGTGTCCTCTTTACGAGGTGCCTGCTCCTAACTCGAAGAAAGTTGCTGATTTTATGAGGAATTTTCTGCAAGTTTTTGCCTACAAAGCGTTTTCAAAATCGCCTAAGATACACAAGGATGTTCTCAAGAAAGCTTTTCCCACTCTCAAAACGTCTTTTATTAAGAGACATTTGAGTTTTTTTGCTGACTATAAACATGCCAAGGGAGGTCAGTACCAACAAAAAATTATATAACGTGCTCATTTTATAATGCAAGTTATTCTTTTTTTTTTTACAGGACCAGACTGTTTTCATTGGGTGCTCAAACCAACTTTCCGCTTGCCTTTAGAAGACGAAATTCGTTCGTTTGTATCTCCTGAGCAATGCTGTGCTTATTTCAGTATGGTAGCCGCACAGCAAAGGTTGAAAGATGCTGGTTATGGTGACAAATCTGCATTTGTTTTGCAAGAGAAAGATATGAATGACGAGGAGATGCAGAGTAGGCTAGACGACGAAGTAAAAGCTGCTCCTTGGAATACTACTCGTGCTTACATCGACGCTGTAAATGGCAAGTGTTGCCTACAGTTGATTGGGCCGGCTGATCCTACTGGTTGCGGAGAGGGTTTCTCGTATGTTAGGGTTCCCATCAAGTCTGTGTTCAAACAGGTGAGGAAGGGACATTTTTTGAAGTAGCGATGACTTTTTTTCGATTGTTATATTTAAGAATAGTGAGAAGGAAAATGATTTTCATTGCAATATTAAATCTAGTAATATTTAAAAACTGAAAGTTTTAGACAATATTTTGTGGGAGCTGCGAAAAGAGCTACTTAATTGTTTGACTGAACGAGAACGTCAAGTGTTATTAAAAAAAGCATAATCTTATTTTTGTGAGAGGTCTTCGTACAAACAAAATTTTTTAATCAATCTACGAATTTTATGTTTCACTAATAATTTGCTGTTTAAACGCACCTCGTTGTAATCAACTAATCAATTAACCAAACACTCATTACCTTTTTCTATTTTCCATGCAGGAAGAACAAGAACTGAAACCAAAAAAGATCACCGGCACCGAAGCCGACTTGCGCTATCTATCTGCAAAAGGTGCTGAAACGATACTTCGTAGTTATGGTGTATCAGCACAAGACACCAAGAAACTCACAAGATGGGAATTGGTCGATGCAGTGCGTACGTTATCGACCATTCGAGAGGATCGTGGCGAGGAAGGCTTCGCAAAGTTTTCACGTAGCAAGCGTTTCTCGATAGCTGGTTGTCAGCAAAGGTACAAAGAAGAATGCCAACGTATCTTCGATTTGCAGAACCGCAAGCTATCGTCTAACGAGGTGTTGAGTAGCGACGACGAAGACGAGTATTCGAACGAAGATATCGAAGAGGTCGAAAAAATAGCTGAGGATATCGAGAACTTGTTAACGAACAACGAGAAAAGCGGTTCACGGCTTGAATTTGAAAGAGAGGAGCGAGAGAGGGAGGAACTGCTGAAAATGCTGGCAGACGGTAATCTATTTTACGCATGAAACAATTCGTTTGACTGTAATATTTTCTTATATTTAATAGATGTACCAGAAAAACCAGTGGAGCCGAAAAAAGACGAGATATTAGATCTGAACATCAACCCCGATGCACCACGCTCGTTAAAAATTTACCGCACGTTCCGTAACGCCGATGGTTCGGAATACACTCGCACCGAAATCGTTCGCAACCCAGCAGTGATCGATGCTTACCTCCAAATTCGTAGCACCAAAGATGCCGCGTTTATCAAACAGTACGCTTACGAAGACGAAGAGCTGGAGCGCGAAAAGAAAAAAATCGAGGCCGAGCTGAAGAGTATCAAAGACAGAGAAAGGCGCAAAGAAAAAGTTCATCACAATCAAACGAACATTCAAGCAGCCCATTCACACGGCAAAGAATCCCCTGATAAGAAAGTTAGATGTGAAAATTGCGGCCGTTACGGGCATGCAAAAACAAGCCCGAATTGCGAAATGAACGGTGGTGATAAGGATCAGTTGAATGTTAACGATCAGAAGCTCGTTAAGGTTGATGGAACTAAACTGAAGTTTTCGATGAAGCTTATCAAGGTGAGTGTTTACAAAAAGAAATTCGATTATACTTTTATCATTTTTTAATTTCTTGTAAATCGCTAGGACGTCAAAAGTACAAACCCTAGTACGTCGGCGCAAAATACACCTAAGGAGAAAGCATCGCAAAAGAAATGCAAGCGATCGTCCGGTGACGAACAAACCGAATACGGCAGGCATTACCAAAGACCCGCAGGTACGAATCGTCAGCGTGCCGACCCTGTCGTCGTGCTGTCAACGATTTTCGAAGAGATTGTCACGGTTTTACGAGGGAAAAGAGAATTTCAGTCATTTCTTTTTCCCGTAAACACGAAGGTAAGTTTATTTCTTAAATTACAATTTTATCGATCTTGGAAATATTCAAATATTTATTATTTTATTAATCTAGAACGTACCTAATTATCGTCGCATCATCGGCAAACCGATGGACCTTCAAACCATTCGCGAAAACATCCGGCAGAGGAAGTACCAAAGCCGCGTGGAGTTTCTTGGCGATATTGTCCAAATCAAAGAGAACAGTCTGCGGTACAACGGGCTGAAGCATTCTTTGACCGATTCAGCGCAAAAAATGCTCAATACGTGCGTAGAACTCTTAGCTAAAAAGGAAGACAAAATCATAAAACTCGAGAATGCTATCAAACCTTTGCTGGATGATAACGATCAAGAAGCTTTTTCAGATATGATAAGTGAGGTTATAAAAGAGATCAAGTCGATGCCGCAAGCTTTACCGTTTTTAAAGCCTGTCAATAAGAATCTCGTCGGCTCTAGGAATTATTACAACATTGTGAAGAATCCCATGGATCTGGAGACTATGTTGAAAAAAGTTGCTAGTGAGTACTTGATTTGCTACGCGAAAGTTTTTATAGAAATTTTAATTATTCAACTAATTGTATTACTTTATTTTTGAAGTGCACAAGTATCAGAGTCGTGCGGAAGTCATGAAAGACTTTCAGTTGATCTATGATAATTGTGTATTGTACAACGGTAAAAGGTCATCGGCAGAAACTAAAGCAGAAATATTGCTGAAGACAGTTGAAAAGCGATTCGATGATGTACGTATTCGACATTCACCATTGAATATTGAAATATTGTATTGCTTGTATAAGAAGTAATTTATATTTTTAGTTATCCCATCAAATACTGCACCTTGAAAGTAGTATCGCGTCTGTGCAAGAGAAAGCCATGAGGCAGGCTAACATTGATACTTCATGGCACTACGAAGACGAACGTGTTGGCGTTGAATCTAAATTTGGTGCTGTAAGTATTAAAAAATATTGTTAGTTTATGACACCATTATTATATTATTATTTTATGTTGGAATTATTTTTCAGAACAATTCAGTGGATCTCTCTGAAGACGAATTTGAAGTATCTGCCATGGATACTGACTGCACTGAGCAAAATGCAAATACTAGTTTTGCCATTCAATCTGAGGCCGCCGTGGTAAGTGTTGTGAACATTTCTTTATTTATTTGTATTGAAATGACAATTTAATTTGTTGTTTAATTTTTAATGTGTAAATATTTAATGCTGAATTGGTTCTAGGCGAGTTCATTGAACCTCTCTGAAGACGATTCTGAAGACTCGAGCATAGATATGAATTATGTTAAAAAAAGTGCTCAACCAACTACGTTATCTACAATTCACGAAACCAGTATCCTTGAAGAAGGTAAGATTTTTTTACGTGTTTTTCAAATGTTGCATACACAATATTCAATTGATAAAAAACTTGATATATAGCTTCTAAATAGATATTCGAATATTTATTTATTTTTGTTAATTTTATTTTGATTCTCAACGCTGATCAATAAATAAGTATTTTATTATCTACATTTGTATTTATTTATTTATTTATTTTTTTGTTGTTGCAGATTTGCAGTTTTCAAGTGACGACGATATGTAGATACAGTTTTCTTTTTCCAAAGTTGTATTTGGAATCCAGTGTTAGAAAATCGATACAACAAGAGAATAATTTACGTGAATTTTTTTATATTATATGCATTTATGATTAGAGTTTTTTTTTAACTTTTTGTTTGTATAGTAAATGTATTTGATTTATTATAATTTTATTATCATAGTTACATTTTTGTATTGAATGTTTTTCATCGCATCGCATAATAAAAAGTGCTACTATTTGAAAAATCTAGTTCTCAATATAATAATCCTGCACTATGTTTGCAATATAAACATTAATGTACTCATCAAACGCACGCTTCAAAGATATGATTCATAATTTCACGTAAGTTTTAGTATACCTACGCATATGAACGAAACTATAGGTCTGAAAATCATTTCAATATTATCAGTGACAGCACGAACTGTATGTATGGTAGCTTTTTTTTCTTCGCTGGCGCGGCTTCAGCGCCAAGGACAGCTACAGCAAGTAGCTCAGTCAGTTTGGAGTCGCCAGTCGTATAGAGAGGAGGCAAGTTATTTTTGTGGACCAGTGGCTTTATACTAATTCCATTCGACAAAGGAGTGTAAGAAATTAAGTGTTTTACCTCCATAATTAGTGAGTAAATAATCAAAAAGGAGTAAAATTTAAACTAAACTTTGAAAAATTGTTGGATTGGAAGTTATTTTACAAACATAATTGTGCTCAAACATCGAGTTATAATGTTTTATGATTCTTTTAGAAAGTAAATAAGTAATTTTTAGAAGTGTTGTTATATTTTTATATTATTGCGTTTGGAATTTATAAAAACTTTTATCTGTTATCCTATATCTATTAAACTTATCGAGAGAATGACTCATCTTTCCGTCTTGCGATATCGGCTTATAATAAAAACCAAAAGACTGTCGCTTTAAACGTGTAATTCATATTCGCGAGGTCTTCATTTTTTTAAATGCGGCACTGTGCACGATTCTTTTTTTATGCTATTTGGATTTGGACAACATACATACTTTCGTTTAGTTATATTATAGTATATCGCTTATTTATATACAAACTACTTTTAAATTAATTGAATTATAATTATACTCATTTTATTGCAATATTAGAAAATGGCATATTTTTCATATATAAAAAGTACGCTTATAGGATTGACATTAGAGTCCTTTTTTATAAAAGAACTATTAAATATTAATATTAATAAAAAAGTATGTTCTGAAAATTTTTACAGTTTACTTGGTATTGTATAGCGTGTCAGAAGAGTAGATAACATTTGAAAGGGGATCCGATCTCTACCGGAATTTTAATAGTACATGCATGCACAAGTTCCGATAACAACGAACATGGGTTTGAATTATAACGATAAAAAATATAGCGACGATACAGTATTTCAATTAATTGAGAAAGATTACTTAACGTTGAAGGATGAAGCTGTCAAAGAAGCTAATGAATTTTTAAAAAAAGTAAGCACTTCTCTAAAAATATGAAATATATATAAAAGTAACGTGAAAATTTTTTTTCAGATAATTGAAAATTATTTTATCCCATTGATGAGAGAGGACGGACTTTTTCATCTTTTGTTTCAAAGAATCGTATACGGTGGCAGTTTTTACAAAGGTACACGATACGGCAAACCTGAAGAATTCGATTTAGATTTGGTGATCAAATTGCCATTTTCATACGATTATTTGAAGGTATTGATGTTCTTGTGTCACGCATATTTCAATGTGAAAATAAAGTTAAAAACAAGTGATACTTGATGATTGATTGATTGACAGGTCGACACTAATCATGCGAACTATGGTTTCGTTAAAATTAAAGTTGATCCTGAAGCTTTCAAAACTTCCAACTGGCTTAACCATAGGTACGATAATTAACGCAATATCTGATATAATTTATTATTTTTCAAATTATATGTACACGTTATAAACGAGTTTATTGTACATTCAGGCATGAACTATCCAAATGGATTACTCCAGATAATTATTTAGATCAAAATAAATTTCGAAGTTGGATGGAGAAAGTCATCACTACAGCACATTCGAAACTTAATAAATGCGACGGAAATTGTATGTCCCACGAGCACGTAAGTTAATTATTCATTTGAAAAAAATTGAAAAAATAGAAGAATTATATTTATTTAAAGAAATATCGATCAATTTTCAGATTGGTCATAAAAAAGCTGGACCAGCCTTTACATTGAATTGTGAAAGTCGACGCAAAAACATAAAAATTGATATAGATCTCGTTCCTGTCATCGAGTTTGACAACGTTCCGTTAGGAAATGGCTACAGAATTATCAACGGAAATGTAAAATTCTTTCATTTTTCTGTGCAATATCTCTCTGAAAAAATGTTTATCATTTTTAACTAGAATTCGATAACTTATATTTTTAGAAAAAAACTTGGATAGCAGTAGCAAAACCTCTATCAGGTTATGACAACAATATTTTCTGGAGATTAGGGTTTTATGAGCCCGAAAAAGAATTTTTGCGAGGAGAGTTGAAACCAGTCATTAGAATGCTGAAGGTAAGTGAACTGCATTAAATTCAACATTCTGGTCATGTGTTTTAATTGATATTCTCTTATTTCAGAAATTCCGTACTACAATGCAATGGGATAGTATTGCAAGTTATTATTTGGAAACTTTGCTCTACAATGAATTAGAAAATCATAAGTATGAGCTCGATCGTTTTTTGACAACTTCAAAAACAGAGTTGTTTGTTTTCGTGAGTATTTAATGCACGCTAATATTAAGAAAATATTGAAAAACTTATATTTCTAAAACGATGGTACAATGATTAAGCTTTATTCATTAAAATTCACGTAGGCATTGAAAAAATTGGAGATTGCTCTAGTAAATCATCATTTGCCTTATTTTTGGAATCCAAAACATAACTTATTGCGCACAATATCGGAATCTGAAATTTGCAACTACGCGCATCGTTTAAATAGAATCATTAGAGCAATTGATACTTGCATTGAGAGTGAAAACAGAATGATTTTGGCCGAAAAAATATGTAAGTAATAACGATGTTAGTTCATGACTTATTTTGAAAGATGATAGTAAATTATTAATTGTAATGCTGAATGGAATTGTTAATTATAGCATTTTGATCATGTTATTTTAATACTTTTTCAGTGGAGGACAAGGAATTTGATAAGTTTAGAAAGGGTGAGTGAAATGCTTTTTTCTATTTATATTGCTATGTAATGTTGTTTTTTTGTATCTATATTAGTTTCTTGTTAAACTTTTGCATGACATACGCAACATGTGTTCTTAGAAAATGAATTAATCTAAGTTTTTTAAAATTCTTTAAATTGCTTCGTGAATTTCGAAAAGTTAATTACATTTTCAAGTTATAAACTGAATGGGATCGATCAATATTTTTCTTGAAACATTGTAAACTCGCATCAATTTAACTTTTTTAAATATTTGTTTGATTTTCTTTTTCAGATCATGCTTGGACCGATTTATCGAAATTACGCATACGATAATTCCAATATGTCAGTTTATTTTTTAATATCTCCTGTAAAACAGGCTTTTTTATCTACTTGTCACTGTAGTATTATTTACTATTTTTATTACTTTTGTAACTGAAACTCATGACTTTTAAGAAATAAATGTAAAATGTAAATGAAATTCAAATTCATTTGTCTTTGATTTCTCATTTCATCTTGAAGAATTCATTTATATGAATAAATGGCCTGTGAAAACAATAATTGTAGTATATATGTGGGATTGGTGATTGTTATGTGATGACGAATAAATAAGGAGATATTGTAAAATAAGTTGAAGTTCTATTGAAATTATAAAGGTTACAGGGCGAAGAGCATGCATGTGCACTATGCAGAGGCTCTCTTACAACTGATAACTAACGCTCGCTGCCCTTGTCATTAATTAAGGGCCTCACTTCTCGCTCAACTCGCACTCCCACGGTTTTCCTTCAGTTTAAGACTCTTCTCCAAGTCGATAAACAGATGTGACAAAATACATCGACTCGCTCTTCTTATTTGTCTGAAAATTAAAATATTCCAATCGCTGGAAAACACTTGACACTCTTACGCTTTACACACCCCACATATATTCTACACATACTGACACATTATAAAAGTGTAATATCTTGGAAATAATAAATTATCATAAATATTCTTTTAAATTATAATTTTTATTTATAAATGAATTCAGCTTGTAGATAAAAATTGTTTCTTAATTCTTCAGTTTTATGTTGATTAAACTAAACGATTTAATATCGTATCTTAATTTATATTTGCCTACTACTACGTATTAATTTTTATAATGAGCGAAACTAATACATTTCATCATCCATTTCACTCCCACGATTGATGAAACAGTTAATATACATACAATGCTACAAATTCAATTTTTGATCATTAATAATTTGTATTTCCTATAAGAAAGTGCTAAAAATATACTCGATTGATTAATTTACATCCGCTTATGGAATTTATGCCTCAAGCAAGCTACCGGAGAACATTCGCACGCGGGAATCCCCTGCCTAAAAGTTTGTTTTATATATATAT
>JAWWMK010013866.1:0-22164 GCA_035047105.1 Galeopsomyia nigrocyanea
AGAGAGAGAGAGAGAGAGAGAGAGAGAGAGAGAGAGAGAGAGAGAGAGAGAGAGAGAGAGAGAGAGACACACACACATACACTTTCAGAAATTACGGCTCGCGCCGCCGACTGAAAGCAAGAAAATTGGCCGAGTTTCCGCGCTTTTATTGCCAAGAGATAGGAGAGGCTTGTCGATCGCTTGACTTTTTCTTTTTTTGATTTGTCGTTGTTCTTTCAACTTTCTTTATTTTTCATCTGAGCCTGGGGATCTCTGATGGAGTTTTAATGGAGTTGTGAATATCTTTGTTTGAAAAGTGTGTCGGATTTGGAAGGCGTTTTGATCGCCAGGCAAATTGTAGAAATCGCCAGTTCTTTTTTTGTTTCGGACCAAATACTGTGATGATTTTCCGGAGCATGTTTTTTTGCGACTTTTTGATATTACATCTTTTATAAAAACTTTAATAAAAAACGTATTCTTCATTTTTTTCACAATTTTTCAAATATTTCCACTATGAAAAAATTCCCATACACAAAATATTCACTCGTGTTATTTACTTTCCGACAAACGCAATCTATTCGCGTACAGTATAAAAAAAAAGAGTCGAACGACCGAAACGAGATTCGGAAATAAAATTTCGTTCACACGCATCGGTCGCGTTAAAAAAAAAAACGAGTGCGCAACTGTACAAAGAGAGAGAAAAACGCTATCTATTCGTGCGGGTGGTCCGCGGAAGACTCGTTATTAACTCGTCGTTAGTTCGACGAAAAAAGTTTTCTCGCCACAGTTGTGTGTCTGTGTGTGTGTCGGCGGCAGACTCTTCAGCGAGCCGCGAGCATTTTTATTTTAGTCGCCGGAAATTGGCGTCGATGTTTCGCCTCTGCCGCCCCCTTTTCTCCTCCTCTGCCGCGAAATTTAATTGGAAACGTCGGGGGCGTTTTGCCGCGCCCGCTGCGTTGCTCGGAAATTTCCAAATCGCTTTTGCTGTCTTTCAAGTGGAGTGAGTTTGTATTCGAAGGTGACTCGAGACAGTTTAACGATTTTGCTGCAGTTTTCTATTGAATGAGAGTATTGAGTTGTTTGAAATGGTTTTGCTATTCGCATTTTTTTTAACCATGACTAATACTTGGTCGTTATTACTGCGGTAGTATAGTTTAAATTCACTCCACGCGGTTTCGCTACAATAAAATATTTTCGAAAAAAAAAGCTAGCGGTTTAAAAACCACTTTAACGCGGTGACTAAATTTTTTATTTACACAAAAACTTTGGTAAAAAGCCAGAAACGAATTAAAATTCTCGCTGCAATTACGTGTACAGCCATAAATCAGCAACGGCGCGGTGGTTTTAGGTACTCGCCAATTTTTCGCCCGAGATTTCCCTTAGGCAAATAAAGAAAACCTATAATTAACGACCCACGGGAGTACAATTTCAGGAATGCTCATTTCCATTTGGTACCCGCGCGTAAAAGGGTGTCGACGAACAAAAAAAGACATTCCTAGAATAGTTTGGGTCGTCGTCGTCGTCGTCGCATCGCGTTTTTGCACATCGATCGTTTCTGTCTGTATGTGTATGTGTGGTAACCTCAGAGCCATGCCCGACATAACTCACGAATTGGGCTTTCGATTTCCGAGGTGCTTTTGCTCTTTTCTCTCTCTCTCTCTCTCTCGTGCAGGCAGGGAAAACTTTGGCAGATCGCCCGCTGATGATAATCGCCCGAAAAAGAGCCTCGCGGGCGTACGTGCTACGTCCGTTCTGCTCGCACACACGTTCAATCTCCTCTATTTTTTTTATTTGCCAGTGTGGAAACGTGGACATTTATTTTTTTTTTTCGCGAGTGGGAATTGATAGATTTTCTCTCGAGTGGGTATGATTTTGTTTTACTGTGTGTTCATCTCGAAGTTTGATCGTGCGAGAGAAACGTACGTTCCCGTTGCACATCAGTGCTAATAAAACTCTGCAGCTTCGATTCGAGCGATGTATTTACCAGCATCAAAAAAATTAGCAAACAAAAAGGTGAACCAAAAAATTTTTCAAAAAAAAAATCCTTTTTGCCAATGAAAGCGATCTACCTAGCTATAAAGAATGAGATAAATCACCTCGTCATTCGCAAAAAAAAAGAATGAAAGAAAATTTCTACCCTTCTCAAACGGCAGCAGCAGAAGCAGTAGCAGCTAGCGCGCAGTTTCCGTCGGCAGCCGGTAGAGCGGAAAGCAAACTGGATTACACGCAGAAATTACACTCGATAAGATAGGAATCATCCGCAAGTAATTCGGCGCAATCCGCGCGCGAATAACCCGTTAATTGCCACCATAAATCAGCTCTCATACACTTCCTCTCCCTCCTTCCCTCATTGTTAGTCAGTTCGCAGTCTCTCTCTCTCTCTCTCCGCGCTCGTCGCAACCATAAAAGAAATCATAATATTTTCTCGATCCTCCAAGTTCGATGCGAAAACTTGGGATTATATATATGCCTACAGTACTCGAACTTTCACAAACAAGGAGTCGCTTTGAAAACCATTGTACACTTGTTCACCCATTGTCCTATTGTTCAGCTTACACTCGTTGGAGACAAGGGAGAGAGTTTCGATGCTCGCAGCCGAGTTCACTCTCTACGACCTGCCACCACGATGATAATCCGGGGTACCAGCTACTCTGATCAGCCGTGAATTAAAGGACCTGTGGTGTCGATTGCCACCCTAATACCTCCCTCCCCCATACAAAGACAAGATCGAGCTTTAGCTTTGTTGTCTCGCGACGCCTCTTCAATGGTAATTTGACAATTATTGCTTACTAGCCTTCGAGACTTTCGATCGTTAGATGAGTTTATTGGCCCGGATGAAAAAAAAAACTTGTTGCAAGTTGTTCACGCTAACGATGTGTATTTCAATTAATTATCTGATATATAAAATAAGCATCACTTCGTTCAACATTCTGATTGCGTGCATTAGGCAAACGAGTTATATACAGTTACAGCGTTGACGTAAATTATTCGTCGAGTAATTGAATAGCAACGAGAAAAGCTTGTAACGCGAGTTTCGTGGAATTTTACGTATTCAGCGCACGATAGTTATTTCCACGAATTGCCGCGTATGAAAATCCTAAAGTAATTAGTCCCCTCCCCCTTCCCCCGAAAAACGTACTGCCGCCCAAACTTTTCGGTCGAAAGCTTCTTTGATAGATCGCAGTCGCGCAAACGAGTAAATCAAATCAATCATCCATTCGCACGAGTTACAAAAATACGACGGACACACGAAAGAAAGAAGAGCCAGCGATAAAGTCAATGCTGTGGCTATAGTGTATAGAAGCGAATGAAGCGTGCGAGACTAGAGGAGGGTAGCAAAAAAAAAAAACAAACGGAATCACGCTCTCCGTGTCCGGTGATCTTGTCGTGCTCGATTAACGACCTAATCGGCTTGACGAATTCGGGCGCGTCGCACAGTGGGAGAGTAGAGTGAGTCCGGAAGAAGCCGGTACTAGTTGCCCCACCCACGCTAATGGACACTGACCGCTCCGCACGCGGGATCGAATCTCGCGCTCTGTGTATGTGTCCGTGTGTTTGCCTCTCGTTTCATTTCCTCTCTTGACTTTTTTTTTTCGTTGACGCAGCGCTCTCTCTCTGTTAGTTTGATAGGCTAATTGTGTCAATGGTGTACGCTTTGAGTGACTTTCGATGAGATTATTCTAAAGCTGATGTCGTATCTGTTTGTGATTTCGGGTTTTATTGTGATTTAGTTGCGCGGAGTTTCAGTTAATTAACTTGGTAAAATTTCTGAAAAAAATTTGATGTATATTCACTTGTAAAATATCTATTTCAATACCTTCAAAACTAGATGTCACTCGAAGGCGTTAATCTTATATAAAAATTATGTTTCTACATCGTCAAGTAAGCGCTATAAATTAAACTTTCTTAATTTGTCAGTTCGAAAATGTAATTTTTATATTTATTCGAGAATTCGGTCCCGCTGTTATTAAAAAATTCAATCAAAAAGTAAAACCGTCAAAAAAAATTCATTTATTATACATAAATCCCTCTGCACTGCCAAATAAAAAAAAAATAAAAAAAAGATACAACCCCCGAAAAAAAAAAAATTTTAGACTGAACGAAATCCACGCAGCTTAAGCAGACGGGCAAAAGGGTAGAAGGGGGAGGGTGGGGATGGTGCACTGTCAGTTATAGCACGTGCTGGTGCACTACTCGCGTGTCTACGTGATGTCGTCGGAAAGAGCTATTTGCTGTCGACTCGGCGCTCTCTCGCGTCACGAGGCGCGACGCCGCCTGACAGTGAACTACAACGACAGCGAGGAGGAGCTGCTGCTACTGCTGCTGCTGCTAGCTGCTGGATAAGGTGTAGCTTCCTCTCTGCTTTACCGTTAAATTCGTTTTCATTTTACCTTGGGATGATTATTGCGCTAAAGCCGCGCGCCGCGCCGCTCCGGCTGACTAAATCTTGTTGTTACTACTTGGCTACTTGGAAAAGTGAGCGTTGTTGGGTACAACTGCGTGAATTTATGTTTGTTGAAACTTGGATTTAGAGAAAATATTGCTTGAATTTACTGAAGGGTTTTTCTTTCTTTTGGTAAAGCTTGCAGTTAAAGGATTTGAATTTAATGTAACTTGCAAAAAATGGCTGACGTATTACCAAAACAAGAAAATATTCGTTCATCATCAGTAATATTAAATTTTCATAGGCATTGATGACTTAAGTACAAACAAATATAATTTTCATATAAGATTAATAGCAGTGACATCTACGGCAAAATCCATTGAAGTTAATTAATTATACTTGATAAATATGAAGCAATGTTTTTCAAAACAATTTTTTAAATAAAACTCTTCCAAGTGGCTTGAATTGTGTGCGATTATAAGCTTACTAAAATATAAACAAAAAATTTTTCATTCGTCGATATTATGTTTACTGTAATTCTACTGAAAATCATGAACGATTACATTGTTAAACAGGATTCTGTGGGCATGAAAATACAGGAAAACAACTAAATTTAATGTGCATTCTGATATCAACGTTTCGATTTCAATATAGACGTAAAAAAAATATTACCTACATACAACTTCAAGTCTTCATACCATACAAGATCTATACTTCCATAAAAAGAAATTTAAGGTCCTATTCTCGCTCAAACTGAGGAAATGTAACATCGTAAAAGCATCAAGGGTAATAGTCAAGTGGGGAGGTATCAGTTCACGCAACGAAGGTTGAAAACTAAAAGTTAACTCTGGCGTCGTCGTCTCGTCATTATCCGGGCATTGCTATACTGAAAATCTGTTTACTTGGTAGTTTTCGGAGCTGTGATTGCGTGTCCTCTCGCTCGGCGAAGAGCTCGTCGTTGTTTTTCTTTTGGCGTCTCTTCTTTTAGTCTCCTCGTCGACGTCGCGTCGTTTCGTTGGCGATTCTGCTTACTCGCGCTCGAAAACTTTACTTACCCGGAGACGTGAAAAATTCAGCCTCGAGATTCTTTTTTAAACGAACGTCGAGGCTGCTGCTGCTGCTCTACTGCGCTGTCCGTTTAAAAGTATAAGGGCGCGCAAGCTCGCCTCTCTTTTTTTTCTCTCTCGTGGCCGTCAGTCCTGTCTACAAGCACGTCACCTCGTACCCCCATCGCAATTTAGCGAAAGTAATTATCTACGAGGGGATTTTAAATGTCGTCCTCGTTGCAGTATTTGCATTCTTTTTTACAGCATGCTCTGATCTTGTCGGGCTTTACGGAGAATGGTTTTGCGTCAAATGTTGGGAAAATAAATTTTTCTTCGTAGCGTCTATCTTTTCAGAAGATATAGTTGTACGCGATTAAAGTAGAATGATTTTGATGAAAAAATGAATTTCAAGTTCAATGATTTTTCGTGTTTTGCGTACTTCGTATTTCATTTTTATTCAAACTTGTACTAATGAATAAAAATTCCAAAGTAAAAAATTCAAATTACTGATCCCACCGATATCGGCAACACCTCGTTAACTCTCCAAAGTAATTTTCACCGCCGTAATTTGATAAATATTTGAACATCCCCGTATCAATCTCCGCGTGGAAAAAAAAAATTCAGCCATCATCCTTGAAAAAAGAAAGGGGGAAATGAGAAAAATTAAATAAACAAAAAGTGAAAAACGAGGCTATGAGAAATCTCGTCTCTACTGCGACGCGGAGACCTAATTCCGCAGAAGCGCGATAAAACAGGACGATGACGCTCGCTCGCTAGCGCGCGTTGAAAAACCAAACAAAGGAAGGATATATCCACAGGAAGATAACGTGGAAAGGTAATTTCTGGCTCGTTTCACGGGTGGGGGGATGGCGCGTCATTCTTTAGTGCAACAAAAGCTAAAGCTGAGTCATCTTGATTGTTTGCCAAAACAACAACAACAACGACGACGAGCTAGCCACCGTAATTATCAGCTTTCATTTATTTTTCTTTACTTCCTATTATATTTGCACCGCCGGGACATTCTAATTTGAAATTAGATTAGTCGGTGTGTGTGTGTGTGAGAGAGAGAAAGCTTCCCATCGGCTGATAATCCATTTTCGCCTTAATCCTATTCGCGCTCCTCGACGACCTTCTCTTGCCTTTGTCTTCCCGGGGTAGCACGGTTGGCTGTACAAAAGTAAGTGTCTGGCTTCCTGCGAAAAATTAAATTCTTCTTTTTTGCCACGGAATTCATTATAATTTCAGCAATCAACAATATCGCCCGCGATATTAGAAAAGTGAAAAAATATGGAGTTTTATATCTTCCAGTAGAACAATGCAATTTTCATCAGACAAAACGCGCTCAGCAATTTTCCTCGTTCTGACTTGAAAGTTTTTACTCGAGCGAGTAGAAGCAGCAGCAACTTCTTACTCTCGTTCAAACGGCTCCACATTTATCAAAGACACTGCAGTAATTTTTACCGAAAAAAAAATACACGAACAAAATGAATCTCCATCAAAGCTTCTTCCTGTCGAATGAGCGAGAGAGTGATAGGGAAAAAAAACTTGTCAGCGTAAGGAAATTTCCAGTCATAAATATTCGATGCTTCATCAATCCCACGAGCAAACTTGACATTATTGAAGGATTAAACTTCGCTTGTCGACTAATAGACTTGGAAAATCAGGTCAATCAAGAAAAGCTCGTGCTCATAAAAGATTATGCGTCGTCGTCGTCGCGAACTTTTGAAAAACAGATTATTTCACTTTCTCTCTCGCTGTGTAAACGTCGCGAAATAAAAAACACTAAAGCACTCGCGAAACAAGAGAAAATACCAAAGTTGGATAGCCTCTAGTCAATTGGATTGCCCAGCCTCTCTGAGAAAGTTTGTTCTTTCTCACTGAGAGAGGGGAAAAAAGAAGAAAAGGAGAGAATAGGCCGTAGAGAAAAGAATCTGCCAGCGACGGAGAAACGAGAAATTAACGAGGTTAGCCTCTCTCTCTCTCTCCTCTCTCTCTCGCAGTTCTAATCGGACACCAGTTTTTGACTCGCGAAGTTTGCTGCTGACGCTGACAAGGGCAACGCGCGTAATTGTTTTAATAAAGTCCGCAGTGGTAACGAGGCCGCGCGCTAGTTTTCAATTCACTCTCTCTCAGTCTGCCTCTGATTGTATGTACATTGTTGTTGTTTGCACCTGCAAACTGTTGGTAAACTCATGATAAACTTTACTTATTTTTTGCTTGTTGCGTTTCAAATGATATTTCGTTAATGGACAATTGCGACGTCATACTAAACGTCTCGTAATTTTCTCAGCAGCTTCCACTTGCCGGGCGATTAATTGCCTTCTTTGTGGTAGTTCTGCAATTATCGATACAAAGGGATTCCCCATGGCCACTATCGATTGTGACACGCGCTTGAGATTAATTGCTTCCAGAGTGTCGCCCTGCGGGTTGGAAGAACTTTTGCCCTGATTAAGTTTTTTTTTTTCAAAGTTATTGGCTGTAACGTCTAAGGGTTTATTTGATATTTTTAATTTTCAAGCAATTTTTTTCTGTTTTTTTTTTGAATTTTTTCTTACAGATGTCGCTTTTCAATTTATAATCATAATTTTTATCTAGCAAACACAAAAAAGACGCGATTAAACTACTTTTCAATTTCTAATTCCTACTCAATGCTCCCCATCTTTCTTCATTAAAAACTTGCATCTAAAATGAAATTCGTTCCCTGGAGGAAGAAGAAAAAAAAAATAAGCATAATCCTCTCTCGAAAAAAAAAAAATCTCAGCAAGTCCACTTCGCACTCAACGCACGAGTAGAATCTCATACCTTCGGGTGGTAGCTGGAAATCTGGGCGTCGAATTTTCAAGAGCTAGAGAGAGGGAGAGAGTGAGATCCCCGAGGCTTTGGAAGCCCGGGACGCAACGAGATTTGCGAATCAAAGGTATCGTGGCAAAGGCAATTTGGCGCCCACGGGGGAAGAGAGTGAGAGAGAGAAGTGGCCTCTCCAACAGAGGAGCTTTCGACTTCGTTTTTCGGCGCTTATTCTCCTCACCTCGCGCAAGGGAACGAGTGAGTCTTAGATTCTTTAACGCCGGCCAAGATGCTAATGGATGAAAGTCAATCCTGCATCTCTGGAAGCTCTTTCTTTGTTCTATACTTTCTCGAGCTCCCTAAAGCTCACTCGCTTTTTCATTCTCTATCCCCTCTGGCGAGATTAAGACTATATATACACCAACTATCATTTTCTTCAATTTCAATTTTGCCAGCAGTCACGGTTTGATAAATAATCAATTACCTCGTGAACCTGGGTAATTGAATACTATATCACACGTACGTATATGACAAAATCCTTAAAAAAAAACACTTTTCTGGGGTTTAGAATGTCAAAAATTTTTTGATGCTAAGGCTTCCGGACCATTTTCCTCTTATTTTTGAAGGTATGCAGTGTCGGAAAATTCTCGTGAACATTGGAAAAGTCTGCAGGAAATACTTTTTCGGCATTTTCCCATTATAATCAAATGGGCTGTTCTTACAGAAAATAGGCGAAAAACGGAATTTCTCCAAATATTGATTTCTCGGCTTCTAAGACCGCTAGAAACATTTATGACCAATCAAAATGATAGCAAAAAAGAAGACCTTTACGTAGAAAAAAGTTTCATTGAAAAATAATTATCCGGTAACAAGTTATAAAACAAATTGCAAAATAATTACATTTTTAGTTTGTTATGAAAGTGGGGAAAATGCTGAAAAAATATAGTTCCCGAGGACTTTTCCAATGTTCACGAGCATTTTCCGATACTATACCTTCAAAAAGAAGAGGAAAAAGGTCCGGAAGCCTTAGCATCAAAAAAAATTTTTGCCATTCTAGACCCCAGAAAAATGTGTTTTTTTTTAAGGATTTCGTCATATATGAGTGACAAAACGAAATTTTTCCTGCGTATCATCCGACGACAATTAACCGAGGCTTCATTCTTAGGAACAATAGGCAACCCTAACCCTCGCGGCAATTAATCTCCGTGCGCTCGAAAGTCAGCCACAAAACCACTCTGTCTCTCTCTCTCCCTCTCTCTGTTTATCCGGGACGTTAATTCACAGAGCAAAGCAAGGGACACACAATCTCTCTCCGCCGCAAGCCCCCGAAAAACCAAAGCCTACGTCCACTGTTGTAGTAGCAGCAGCAGCAGCTGGCCATGCTAAATCTTTAACGTCTTAATTGCCCTGCGGTTCTATATATGTGCCTGTTTAACGTTTCACGCTTGCTAGTCGACCTCGATATTTTTTTTTTTTTTGGCTCTTTTCTCTTCGCATGTAAATATCATTGAATAGTAAATCAGGCTCAGTATGTAATTTGCATGTAATATCTCTCATCACGTAAGCACTAATCTTTCTTCCGATACAGCCGAAACTTTACGTCTACCTCGCATACACATCTCAAGCATGAATATGCTAACTCGCAAGCGACATGCCGCATATGTTTAGCAAGCAGCTCGAAGGTGTCGAGGTATACTTAATAATAAGGAACGAGGCCGGAGAAGTTAGAGAGAGAAAAAATCAATATTATATAGGCAAACGAGCGCTATATAGCCGCCGAGTTTAATTAGCAGTCCGCGGGAGTATCCTTCCGCTAATTAGAATCGCTATCGCGTCCCGGAGGAAGCTTTGTTATTTCCCCGTTTGGCCGTTATTACGTCGGCTATATTAGAGGGAAATGGGGATGAGGGGAGGTGCGTTTCGCTATTGCTCTCTTTGATATCGACCACAATCATTTTGATTATGAGGGTTTCGGTATTTTTCAATTGAACGCGTGTGGAGTTGATGACTTTCGAAATTGGTAATTATGGGCTGACTTTGAACCGTGAAGACTAATTTTCTCGCAATAGAAAAGCCTCACGTGCTATACAAATTGAATTGGAGCTTTGCGAGCTTTTGCTGGTGGCGAATTATGAGTTTTTTTTTAGAAATATTACGTTGGATATTTTCAAAGGAATATTGCAAGGAAAAACTGTTCTACTTTTTTTTAGTGGTGAACGTCTTTCAAGAAGTAATTAAATAAGTCGCTTTCAGCGTGGAATAAGGAGGTTAACGAAGTTATATTGAATGTTTCACATTGAGGCTAAATACTTGAACGGCCATTCATTACCTAACTTTATTTGTACGGTACAAAGAGTTGCGAAGTCTTTAATTTTTATAATTTTACCCAATTATCTGCATCTTCGTGACTTCCACTTCTCGGAATAAAAATAATTATCAACGACACGAAAAGGCTTCGTTTATAAGTCACCGCGTTACCTCCTCGAAGAAAAAACAACAAAAACAAAATTAATTAACCGCAATGGGAAAAAAAACAGTGAACGCATTTTAACTGAAAGTACCGCGATGAAGCCACTAGAAATCGTCAATCGCAATCTCAACTGTCTTACCTTAATTATCCGGCAACTCAGACAGCGAGTTTTCTCCACTGCAACGGAACTTTATTTTACAACAACTTTTTCTTGGCTGCATTCATCGCCGTAATGATATTTCTCTCTCTCTTTCTCGCAAGAGAGATGAAAATTTCCTTAAGAGACGACTACTCGATCTCGCGAGATATACACAAGCGCATTCAGCAGCAGCAGCAACGAGTGGCTTGTCATCCTTTTTTTGGTCTGCCACGACTTTTCAAGTACTCCTGACGCTTTTTCCATCTCGCCCACGTCACATTCACTCGCCGTAGCCGACCCCGTTTGCCGCCACCGTCACCACCCCCGCTATGGCAGAAAATTCTATGTACCACCAAACCACCTAATATTTTCCATCGATATAAATACTTAGCTTGCTCGATCGGGCTTGTTCTACGAGGAATTTCATTTCCGCGTTGACGCGTGCGTTTTTTTTTCGATTGACGTCACACTCGCGCCGTTCGCGCGTACACTTAAATCTTTGTTGAAACATTGGCAGCTAAACCTCGAAAAGAAAAGCAAAAAAAAAAACAAAGAAAAGCCAGCGAGTCTGAAATTCCGTCAGCGGAATTCGACCGATCGCTCTTGGCCTTCTGGTCGGGAAAATAAATAAAGGGTTTGCAAGCTCGCGAGATAACAGCAAACGCCATTCGTCTGGGTTGCCGGTCATAATTCACTTCCCGGCCGTTGCGCTCTCGTAGCAGCGCGATGTGCAGTTACGGCGCTCTTGACAACGATCGATACTTCTGTTTCTTTCTTTTTCCTTTTTTTTTTCGTTGTCGTCGTCTGTCCGACGAATTACAATAAAGCGATTGTTTGTCAACGTGACAATAGCTCAATTAAAAGCCGATCAACTTTATTTTAAGAAAAGATGCCACTCGCCCTAAGAGTAAAGTCCTGTTACGCTCCGTTCTAAGACCGATTTAATTACCGGGTCAATTAAACGGTCAATCACGCTGTTAAAACCCCTCAAGGGATGCCCCCGTAGTCGTCGACGACGACGACGACGACGCCGCCGAGACGTCGTCTGCTTGTCACTCGATAATTTTCTACCTCGCCAACGGTATATATGTATACGTATAGACTCGTTAAGGAGACGATGCGACGGAGATGCTGCAGGAAAAAAACTTTCTTTTCCAAGTTTCCTTAGACGGTCGGTTCGACTTTTACTCTTGTGTACGTAATTGGATCAAAAATAATTTTGTTTTAAAAGTATTCTTTTTTTTTTTCAATCATTTTGCTTCGCAACGAATTGCGTAGATGGCGTTGAAAACTTTCAAGTTAGTTAAACTATGAACATGATATAAATAGTCATTTACGATAATTCAAATGTAGCCTACAAAAATTATTCTTTTAAACATAACTTTGGGAAGTCGAGTTTGAGAAGTAACTAAAAAAAATAAAAAATATCGCATCTCAACAAAACATTTACATAATTTCCTTCCAGAAGATACAGATACACTGACAAAACAAAAACAGGAAAAGCAGCAGCATCTTCGACCGCAATCTTTCAGCGATGCAGGGGTGCTGCAAGAAAAAAAAAAGGGCCACAAAAGAAAAGAAGAAAAGTAATTACTCGCACTTTCCGTAGGCCGCGACGTATTTCCAATAGTGCAGGCGCGCGCGCGAAAGTGCACGCCATTCAAGAATTAACGAGCTCGCCTCCTCTCTCACTCTCTCTCTCTCTCTCTCTCTTGAAAAGCGACGAGAGAGAAAAAAGAGAGAGAGAGAGAGAATTGAAGATGCCGATGCGCTGCAGGGCTACGTACACACGAGAGCGTAAATGCCTCGGCTCGACACCTCCTACAGCTTCCTTTTTTTTCTCTCTCTCTCTTCTTCTCTCTAAAGTCGACGAGCTGCTGTTACCTCTTGAGAAATTGCAATTCTTGACGATGTCTACTATTTTTTTTGTAGTTAGTCATTTTATTTTACATTTTTTATTCGAAATATTCTAAATAATTTATGATCCTCCACTCAAAAATATATATACAAGCGAACAACGTTCATGCGAATTTTCGAGGAAACAGCAGTAGCATCGTTCGAGTATATCCGCAGAAGGAAAGAAAAAAAAAACGAGAAAAGATGAAAGAAGCGACTAACTCGTAAAAAGCACACGTGTGCATTCACGAAGGGCAAACCCTCGGGGGGGTGTCGCGCGCGCACACACACACGCTGATGATCCGTATATAGAGAAATGCACTTACCCTCCAACGACGACGACGACGACGACACTCGCGAGATAAAGGAGCCGCCAAAAGAAAAGAAAAGAAAAAAGAAAATTCAGCAGCGCCTTTTGTGGCGTAAACAAATTCCGTCACGCGTTTTCCGAATTTCAGTATTTGCGGCGACAGAGAATATACAGGAGAGAAACTGCGTATATGGACATTGGCAATTATTTAGCGTATAAGCCTTACAAGCATTATCGTTGAAGAGCGAGAAGCCAGTTCGCATACTGATAGCCCGCAATTGTCTCTCGAAACCATGCCGTTACACAAGCATTACAGAGTAGGGCCGAGCGCCAAGCGTGCGTGCACGTGCTTACGAGCGAGCCTTACTAACGCGCCTCTATATACCATGAAATATGCAGCGGAATCACTTTAACCTTCGACTCCTCTCTCTCTCTCAAAGTAGCTTTTACGAGATGGTGCTGCACACTCTGCTATTGTTTGCGTGCTTGAGATGGGTCCGATCTATTGTTGTGTTGCGTGTGGTTGTGTTGAGTGTCGATAGATGGTGCAATTAACTTGGAAGTTGATTAGTCGTGGAGATTCTATGAATAAGTGATCGAATATTTGTTGAATTTGTATTGTTACTGGGCAGTACGATTTTCGAGCTGGTTTCGAATCTTGTAACTGAAAATAATAAACCGCGATTTTACAATGAAAAAAAAACCCGTATTCCTTAAGTACAAAAGCCGTTGAAAGCCACGAGAATATAGTGAACGGAGCAGATCGATCATCGACAATCGATATAATCATCATCGCAAGAGGGAGAGAAAGGAGGATACTGGCAAGGGGGATGGATATATCGAAGGTTCCGATAACAGATATCTGACTAGGCTAGGAGTAGTTGGTCCCTTTGGGACTCTCTTTGGCATAATCCTGTTGGTCTGTCACTTGGCCAAGGATAGATAATTCGCGCACCGAGCGTAGCTTTACGGCTGTTCTGTATCATCTATGCGGAATGCCGATGTAGATTAGCTCGTGCTCGCTCGATATTAGTTCGCTGCCGCCACCGCCCTGCTGTATTGCATTGTGTGTGTGCACGCGCGCGCACCCGCCGCCAAGTCATTCCCCAAGTTGCCTGTTTCCCTCAACTCTCTCTCTCTATACCTCTCATTAGCTTGCGCTCGTTGTAATTACGCAACTTGTCTTGTACTTGCCGCACTTGCACCAAAGTTTCCAATTCTCAGCTTCTTTTATTCGCAACCTCGATTCTCATCTTTGATGTTCGCGAGTTATACGGAGGAGATACTTGGTTTACAGACTTCGGTCGATGTCAAGATGCAGAACTAATCGCTATTCATTGTTCGCGGCAACGAGATACTGCTTTGACCGAATTGCTTTGAAGCTTATCTCTGCGGAACTACCTTGCTTAGACATTCAGCCATGTTAATTTAACCAATGGTGCTTTAGGAACGGCATTAATATCGTACGAAATTTCGATCGCCGCGCACGATAACTCGCGACAATACGTTACAGACGCGCAATTTCAGTGCTATAAGTCGGTCCGTCCAAGAAGGAAATGGCGATTAGTCTTGGCAGTGTCTCCTCATTTTCACGATCGCCCTATAACCCCGCGCGGAAATCCCCGTGGAGAATTAGCAAAGTTTCCTCTCGGTCTTGCTAATTCCCACAAGTATATACATACATACGCTCTCACACCTCGTCCGCCGGGAGATCGCCGCCGCCGCCGCGCCAAGTTCGCGACTTTCAACTTTGCGCGGGTTGACCTATTAAACCTTCAACGAGAAAAAAAAAGAAAGAAAGAAAGGAGGGAAGGAAGCTTGAATTAAATATTCCTTTGTGTTTCTCGCGTGGGTCATGAAAAATTCAAAGCAAAAACAGGAGAGTAAAAAAAGAGAGAGAGAGCGCGAATGAAAGCTAAGGCTAAAAGCTACTGGATTCCCCGTAGTCAAAGGCACAAAAGCCCCTTGGCCAGATGCACCTCCCAAAAAACCACGGTACACACACACACACATTGAAGTTTTTCTTCTCCTTTGATCTTGCACACACCACCTCCCCCCCTGAGGGGCTTTTGTTTTCTAACCGACCCACCCTCACCGAGTTTCTAAACACACGGGACGACGAGCGAGCGAGAGCGTGGAGGAGGACTTTGAGATGATGGGAAAACCAACTGAGTCTCTCGACTGATCCTATTACCTTACCCGCGTACGACGACGACGACGACGATTGTGTTTCGTTCGCAGACGGAAAAAGGGTAATCTGTATACTTTTGCCTCTTTCCCCACAACGATTGCTCTTGACGTCTCGATGTGAGAAATGAAGTTTTTGCGCTTTGTGTTTCCCTTTGTATCTCGTCGAGCCTTTTATTATTCTTTCGCGTGCCCTTCCCTTTTGTTTGCTCGCGATAAAGTTGATTCGCGAGCTCGTCAATATTTCTACGGGAATGCTGCTCGAAATAATTGTTGGATATTCAAAATAGTCAGAGATTACATTGGCTTATAAAAAACAATACGAATGGAATATCGTCTCTTCATTCGCCTGTAACGTATCTGGAATAACAGAATTAACGTCCATTCGGAATTCACATTTGAATTTCGTTCGACTAATGCTTCTATTTTAACATCCACTCGTTTACGTGCGTGCGTATAACACCGAAAATCCATTGTAAAGGCATTCATTACAAAAACCCATCGATAAAACAAATACAGAGAGAGAGAAAACAGTAGAACAGTGCATTGAAGCTCGGCGCGCGGCGGACGATCAATTACCACGTAAATACGTAACAACCAATTACACGCGGCAACAAATTCGACCGCGAGCTCGCTACTCGAAAATTACGCCCATTTTTAACGATCAATCTCTGCGTAGAACAAAAAAAAAATAGAAAAGAGAGAGAAAGAGCGGCGGCTACTAACGAGCGCTCACCGACTAATAGACAGGTAAAACGTCACGTGTGTACCAAGCGCCAGCTATTGATTTATCGGCATATATGTACGCCTCGACCCTCCCGCTATTGTATCACGTGACGCCGAAGCTGCGTTGGAGAGAGATTTTGATAATAATTTTCGACTCTGTCTCTTTCTCCCGCTTCGTTAATTGCAAGCAGTTTTGTATTTTATTGAAATCGAAATTAACTACAATTAGTGATGCGATTTTTTTTCTTTTCAACGATTTATTCGCATTGATATAACAGCGCGTATAGTGTAAAACGCACTTGTACGCTCCTTTGTGTACACATACACTTCGATGGCTTATTGAGAGCCGCTCGACATGAGTGTATCGGATCGAGCGACAATAATAACACGGAAGTCTGTCTATAACCTTTTCGAGTCGTTTTTTTTTTATTTTCTTTTTTTTTCTACGATGATACGTGTCACGATGAGTGAGCTTTTTTTCTCTCTCTCTCGTATCGCATGACGTTTGTCGGACTAATTATTGATCTCTTCTACTGCTCGTTTATTATTGAAACATGGTGTTGGAAGATAACTTTGTACGTGGGTGTTTTACTTATAGCTTCAATTAAAATTTTATTTTTAACAAAAAAATCAATATTGCGAAACCCTTTTACGTACCTGTAAAATTGTAAAGCCAGTTTTACTGTCTACGATATCTTCACTCACTCGAATTTTTTGATAACAAAGGACTTCGATGAAGTAGACAAAAAAAATTATGTTCTACCGGTAAGTCATTTGCATGTCAAATAGCGGCATAATAAAAATTCTTTAATTTTCAATTCCCCTTCGTTCATTCGCAGCTCGATTATAACCTCGTATAGCTAAATATATCGCCGTCGCTACCTGCCGGTATAAAAGTGGTAGTTCGCGTGTAATTACAGCATAGCCGCGGAAAATTGCGCGAGTTAATAATCAACATAACAATGAGCCGTTAATAGAAATTAGCACTGCGCCCGAGTAAGCCACGGAATAGTCGGACGAAGCTGTATAGAGGCACCTGGCGCTACCCTACATTTCAACCTTCTATTTTTAGACTCTTTGTGGAATGTTTGATTGATGAAAGCTACAGCCCACCCGCGGTCATTCATTCGCTGGGGCCAACTCTTTCTCTCTCTTTTTTTTTATCCCAAAATGTCAATAGTCGTTTGAAACTTTGATTGCTATTGAATTAAAATGCAAACTAAATTTGATTTCTATTCCGTGGATTTCTTTTTTTGTTTGGTTTTATCGATTATTTTACCACTTCGTACGCCGAGAAAAAAAAAAGATAGATTGCTTTTGGTGGTTCATTAAAGCGTGAAATTTATGATCTCCGCAGTCCGTATATATCAGACGGTAATTTCTATTAAAATCGCGAGACACGCGATCGACTCTCGACATATTGCTCTGGTTCTTTTGTCGGTTAGCGCCGGCGCGTTTCTCACTTATTCACGAGCGGACGAAGGGAACTAGAACGGAATGAATTTTTTATGCCTATATGTACGGTGTATATGTCTCGCGAGGTGTAGGCATTCTTACTTCGCAATGATTTTGCGCTTTTGCACTTCTTCTGTGTCTGTGTGTGTCGTCTGACAAGCGGGTTTTTACGATATTTAACGATGGTCATTTTTTTTTCAAAATCGATGTATTTTGACTTTAACAAGCATTTTAAAAAACATTTTTTATCAAAAGCTTTGGGCGATATTTTTATTTTTATTTTTTTTAATCCGCTCAACTTTTGATTTTTAGAATGGATTAAATATTTTGGAACCGTATAATAAAACCTCTATTCAATAGCATAACTTTTTCAATTTTTCAAAAACTCTGTTTTGTTCAAAGTAATATTATAGAGAGATTAAAATCTCGTTTTTGAAAGTTTCAAAAACAATACGCAAAGGAAATAATCGATGTTTTACATGAGTAATTTCGTTTTTAGGGAAGCTTTGATGGGATAAATTTTGCACAAGCAAAAGCAGAATTCGCAACGGTTTATGTCGAAATGATATAATTCTCCGCTAAAGTAAACATTCCAATTACCACCAGCTTCCGCGAACATTGCATTTATCGTTTAATGTACATTATTTATTTATGAATATGTGAGGTTTACCGAATATCCTCGCAGCTTTGCAATTTGTTTGGATTTAAAAAAATTCAAAGGTATTTTATTCTGCGAAGGACCTTTGAAATAAATCAATTCCACTGCTTTTTGCGAAATGAAATCAGCTTTTATAAAGAAGCAAACTCAAGCGCTAATTGGAGATTTAATCAGTTAATATTTGAACAAAATCTTACCCAACCTCACCGTGAATAAAATAAATCAGTCAATTATTCAATCACTTAATCTTTGTCAGTTCCCTTCAAATCAGAGATCCAATCAGTGACAATTTCAAAATGAGCGCGTCCCGCAAGAAAATACTCCCTTAAGAAAGCACGACCACCGCATCGTGAAAGATGCATGGACCAATCAATTTGGAACCATGCATCTTTAATTTACTACGTTCCCCAGGGTGAATCTTCATTTTACGACGTATCCGTGGTTAGATTCTAAAACTACCGGTGACTCTGATTGCCCTAGTTGTTACGTGTCTCATAAAATAAAAGAAATAAAGTCTAATGTACTCATTATGATCGTGATTTTCACCTCCTCGTGAAGATATATTAATTCATTTAACTAGTAATGGAGACCATCCCTAAAATTATCTGTATATTAAAAAAAAAACTCATTGCTTTTTCTCAACGTTTCGCTGGTTTTGTTCCCGGATGTTGTTTAGGGTTGGTCTTCATTACTGGTAAAATGAATAATATATCTATCTAATATACTTACTTAAAAAACTTATTAATATTAAAATTATTGTTCATTCTGTTGCAGGTAAGAAACTGTCGTGCAAAGAGAACTGACAACAGACAATACGCTTGGAGGTCAGCAGGTTAGATCTATACACTCGCGCGTTAAATAATATAACAAGCGCCACCAGCTATACAACAGCGCCGGTCTAACTCAGATTTAGCGAGGAAGCAAAAGAAAAAAAAAATAAAGTCGTGTATATTATCTAGCGGTAATCTTAATTCAGTGGCATGTCCCGTGACAAATAGCTTTTAATTTCTTGAAGCCTGTTTACTCGGCGCCTCCGCGTTCTCTCGCTCTCTCGCTCTCTCTCTCGCCGAATTAATTGCCTTGGGCGTGCTCGCCGACGTTATCTTATCGCCGCCCGGCCACTTAAACCTGCCGTCAGATCTAAACAGCCGATTATGAATGCGGACGAGCGTGTAAGCTTCTTCCGGCTCTCTCTCCGAAAGCTTCTCTCTCTCTCTCTTTCAGGGATTCAATGCCGATGCCAACCCCTGCTGAGTTGCACGCGAACTAACCTTTCGCTAAAGTTATTGGATTCGAGGCTCGTTCGAGTAAGTCGATTGTGTTCCGCGTGATTGTACGGCTTATTGCTAGGTGTCGACTTGTCGAACCAACCTTGCAGTGATATCTACGCGAATGTCTATTTATTGTGCAAGTGGATATCTGTAAATTATTGGATATCAGAGATTTTTTTTTATCGCGCTCATGATTCCAGAGTACCCGTTCTGAAAAGCATTTGAAAAATTTCAACACTCGAATTCTATTTCAACCACTTTTCGTTAATCTACAAACCAATTTCATCAAATAAAACTCACGTTCGAAATCCTGTTAATTTCAATTGTTGTCAGCACTATATATAAATATCACGCGAGTCTATCGAAGCAATGCGTCACGGAAACGTGCTTCCACCGCCTGCTGCTGGTAGTAGCAGTAGTTGTAGTAGTAATAGAGGCTCAATCGGCATCGAAACACGATATTCGAACAGCACCAGGGGGAACAATAACGTCGAACCGAGGTGTATGAGAGAGAGAGAGAGAGAGAAGGGGGAAAAGCCGACACATACACTCGAAGCTCGATTAACAAAGCGCGTTGAGCGCTAGAAACAGACACGATTATTCTATACCCTTTCGCTCTCACCCTCGCGATCCAATTATCGCGCGACGTGTCTTCCTACGCGTAGGCTCAATCTTTTCCCCTCGATTATCGACACCTATCTGTCTGTCGATGTCCAATCGCGAACTACTGTGTCGTCTGTGATTCTCGTTTTTTTCCCCCAATCGTAAATGGTTTTATCGCTTGAATTTTTTTTTTCACATGCCAGGTGATGAACGGCTCGAGAGGGGATATTTTTTTTTTGAACGCCAATTGAGTTGTTATAGTTTGGAAATATTTTTATGTCGACTTTACAAAGAACACTTGTGTCGACGTACAGTTACGTGCATTAAAAGCACTTCAACGCGTAGTTTTCGGAATCCCGCTGTAAAATATACTCCACTTTCCATTTGAAGTAGGATAAGCACTCAACAAAAAATTCAGAATAAAAATCACCCTTTTTTAAACATCCTCCACCGAATATTTCCATTCTTCGCTCTCGAAATTGAAAAAAAAATATTTGCACATGCGTCATCGTGTACGTTCGAAAAAAGGCAACATTGTATTCTACTCATCTCTCTATAGTTGCATCTGCTGCGACTCGGCACTTTCTTCTCTTCCCCGACTTTCTTTAAAAGGCACAAGCATTATTCCCCCGAGGAAGTAGGTACGTATACGAGAGAATCTGCTCCTTGGGAGCGAGCGAGTCTCACTTTCTTGAATTGCCTGCGATTCAGTCGCTTCGCGAAATTTCCGAGCTGGATCGGTCTACTTGAGATGCATGTTTTTTCTCTTCTTGAGTGAGCGACTGGTTTGTCATACGCTTGCGAGACTGTCGTGGTATTGTAATGTTGATCGATGACAGCTATGTTTGTAAATGTTCAATGAATCATGAATGCTACGGTTGCAGAATTTTTTTATAATTAAGTTGGTTATACCGTTCAAAATGTCAAGTACAGTAGGGCGTGTTAGCAAATGCAATTACGATAAACAGAAAAAGTAAATTTTTCTATGAATAATTTATAAACAATCTGTTCTAAAAAAATATCCAAACTAGGGACAAATTAAGTTCATTTTACGAACGATTTTAAGCGCACGATTAAAAATTATCTATGTATTAAAACAACTAGACGGGTTATACTGTCAAAATATATATATTTATTTATGAAGACGACGTTTCGGTTACTTTTTTGGTAACCCTTCTCAAGTCTCAATCAACATTGGACGTACAGATATAATCACATTATTAATGTTAGGAATGAACATAGTCAAACTTAAAACTATTACTCATATCTGTGCCGTCATTGCGTGTGAATAATATACCGATTCATTGTTTTTGAAAGTTCAACATGTGTTGGACTTATACATTCGAATTTCACCTATAGGCCCTAGATCAAGATGCTTACTTATATTACTCAACAAAAATGAGTCGATATTTGCGCAGTTAGATGAGATACTTCAGTATGCTTGGCGCTTGAATTTTCTTGACTTTTCAATTTTGGTCTTAGATGACTTGAAAGATCCAATTCTGCTGTATTACAATCCTTTTCTGAAAGTTACCGTGGAAATTTTTTTTAGTAATGTCACACACATATTCCCTGATAAAGTTTCCAATATGCATCAAAAGCCTTTTAAATTAATTGTATGGAATTGGGTTCCTTATTCGACAGTCTCAGTCAGCAACGATGACAAAGTTGTCAAAGTTATATATAGGAAAGTATTACGAGTACTTCAGAATATTCTGTGACATTTGTAATTGTACACTTGACCACATTATGTATGAGAGAATAAATAAAAGTACTCTCACCGCAGATGATGCTTTTTGGGTTGCGATAAAATTTTTGGAAAACAATGAAGCAAATGGCTTAATAATTTCTTGTACAATAAGTAATGACTGTTTTGAAAAACCGATTGTAGTTGGGCAATCTCCCGATTCAAGTTCCATGGTTATTTTCATTCCTATAATCACCGTTTGGAAAATGCAGATTCCTTCCGATTTATTTGACTACTTTCTTTTAGCTCTTTTCATAATTATAATCATAGTGATGACAATGTATATTTTGAAATTTTCAAAAAAAGATTGGAAAATCCATTATGTATTTCAACATTTAGTAGGATTAACAGTACCAAATAAACCCTCGAAACTACCGGAAAAAATAATTTTTGTTATGATATCTCTGTTATCGATACATCACATGGCAGATATTTTAATGAAATTAACGGAAATCCAATTCGTTAGTGAAGAGATAAATTTTAACAGCGCCGAGGAATTACTTAAA
>JAWWMK010013877.1:0-22156 GCA_035047105.1 Galeopsomyia nigrocyanea
AAATACAGTCACCAACATGACGGAACGGTCGGAACGTACGGACCGACACTTTTCGCTTTTAACCGAACGTGCCCAATGTATAAAGGCGACAACGAGAGTGACGAGACGAGACGCTCCACAGTTTTACCACGAATTGCAGTCAGCTGACTACCGTAGCCGTAGCAGACGAACAAACCTTGCTCCGTTTATCATTTTGATATCTGTTGATATCCTTGGAGAGGAAGGTTAACAAAAACCTGCTAAGATAATCAATTGTACTTTTTAAATCAATTCTCTACAATTTTATATTAACAGAACAGATCAATTCATTACTTACAACACAATTTCTAACGTGATGTATTTAAAAATAAAACAATTTATAAAATCTTTGCAAACATTTCTCAATCGATGAAGTAGATTTCGCTTCTGCCATAGGTACCCAAATTGACGTCATCATCAGAAGCGGTGTCGTTTTATATTCTCTGTCATAATAATTCATAATCCAATCCAAAACGAAAATACACAACGATACAACATGGCGGTTCCTTCAACGTCGTTGTCATCGAGAAATAAAAAGCATTTTTTGGGCGTTCCAGCCCCATTAGGATATGTTGCTGGTGTTGGCCGAGGGTAATGTTGTTAACCATCTAATAAGTCTTGAAAGACTATTAAATTCCATTCATGTGCAATTGTTTCATGGGTATACAATTACTAACCTCAAAATTTGTATTATTACTTATGTTTTAGAGCAACTGGATTTACAACACGATCTGATATTGGACCCGCTCGTGATGCCAATGATGTTTCGTAAGTATAATTTAAACGATACACAATTTTCCTTGATTCATATAATTTTGTAACTGTTATTGTTATTTAATGTTTACAGAGATGATAGGCATGCACCACCAACAAAACGAGCGAAGAAGAAAGAGGAGGAAGAAGAAGATGAAGAAGACTTAAACGATTCAAATTACGACGAGTTTTCTGGCTATGGAGGCTCATTGTTTAGCAAGGTACAGTCACACATTTACAATATTCATTGTTACATTTTCTCCAATGTTTTGTGGACCACTATTAATGTACAACTCAAGTGCAGAGAATGTGTGTGTTATTTCTTTCTCAATTTCTAAACAGTACTGAGCTGTTTTTATGCCAACTGAAATCTAAGTTGAACTTTCTTTTCTAAAGAATAGCAGTTCGACTCCTTTTTTAGCTGGATTGACTGTAACGAAATTTAATCATTTTCCCTTGGTAAAAATGTAAAGCAGTTTTATTTTCTTGTTTAGGATCCATATGATAAAGATGATGAAGAAGCAGATGCTATATATGAAGCAATAGATAAACGAATGGATGAAAAACGCAAAGACTATAGGGAAAAGAGGTTGCGTGAAGAATTGGAGCGTTATCGTCAAGAAAGACCTAAGATCCAACAGCAATTTTCTGATCTTAAGAGAGATCTAGCTCAAGTATCTGAAAGTGAATGGAGGAATGTGCCAGAAGTTGGAGATGCTAGAAATAGAAAACAGAGAAATCCTAGAGCAGAAAAGTTTACTCCTCTACCAGACTCTGTGTTAGCAAGAAATTTGGGTGGGGAATCTACAACTAGCATAGATCCTACAAGTGGTTTAGCATCTATGCTACCAGGTGTAGCTACTCCAGGAATGTTGACTCCAACAGGTGATTTGGATCTGAGGAAAATTGGACAGGCGAGAAATAATTTGATGAATGTCAAACTGAGGCAAGCTTCAGATTCTGTGGAAGGTCAAACTGTTGTAGATCCCAAAGGCTATTTGACAGATTTACAGAGCATGATTCCTTCTCATGGAGACATAAAGTAAGTAAATTCAGTGACTGAGTAAACTGATTTTTGCATTGCGAATAATAATATTTTTCATAAATGTTCAATTATTAAATTTTATCGTTAATTTCATGATAACTTTTTTCAGTGACATCAAAAAAGCGAGATTACTTTTGAAATCTGTCAGAGATACAAATCCTAATCATCCTCCAGCATGGATAGCATCAGCTCGTATGGAAGAAGTTGTTGGAAAAGTACAAGCTGCTAGGAATTTGATAATGAAGGGATGTGAAATCAATCCATCATCAGAAGATTTATGGCTAGAAGCTGCTAGATTACAACCACCAGATACGGCAAAAGCAGTAATTGCACAAGCTGTTAGATATATTTCAACATCTGTTAAAATTTGGATAAAAGCTGCAGACTTAGAATCAGAACTCAAAGCTAAAAAACGAGTATACCGTCGAGCTTTAGAACACATACCAAACTCTGTTCGACTATGGAAAGCTGCAGTAGAACTGGAAGAACCTGAAGATGCTCGCATATTACTAAGTCGGGCCGTGGAATGTTGTCCTACAAATGTCGATTTGTGGCTAGCCTTAGCTAGATTAGAAACTTACGACAATGCTAGGAAAGTTTTGAATAAGGCCAGAGAAAATATTCCAACCGATCGGCAAATCTGGATAACTGCTGCTAAATTGGAAGAGGCTAATGGAAATAAGCATATGGTGGACAAAATTATTGAGAGAGCTATTTCTTCCTTGAGTGCTAATGGGGTTGAAATAAATCGAGAGCATTGGTTCAAAGAAGCTATGGAGGCTGAAAAAGCAGGGGCAGTTCACTGTTGCCAAGTTATTATCAAATCAATTATTGGAGTTGGAGTTGAAGAAGAGGACCGAAAGCACACCTGGATGGAAGATGCAGAAACAGTAAGAATACATTTGTTATTGTTTATATTATTAAGTAAAATAATTATAATTTGTTCTTATTACTAAAAAAGATTGTATATATATATAATTTACTTCCATACAAATATAATCAAATTTGTTTCACAGTGTGCCCAACAACAAGCCTACGAATGTGCCAGAGCAGTTTATGCTTATGCATTGAGTGCATTTCCGAGTAAAAAGTCTATTTGGCTCAGAGCGGCCTATTTCGAGAAAAACTACGGAACACGAGAATCATTGGAAACGCTATTGCAGAGAGCCGTTGCCCATTGTCCCAAAAACGAACAGCTATGGCTTATGGGTGCTAAATCAAAATGGCAAGCGGTAAGCATTATTGAGATAACTTTCTGCAAAGTATTTCCCACGTTTTCATCAACTTTCATTTGGTACAGGAAATAATCTTTACTACAATCTATAGGGAGATGTGCCAGCTGCAAGAGGTATTCTATCATTGGCTTTCCAAGCCAATCCAAATTCTGAAAATATTTGGTTAGCTGCGGTAAAGCTTGAATCAGAAAATTCAGAATATGAGAGAGCAAGGCGCCTGTTGGCCAAAGCCAGAGCTTCTGCTCCCACTCCCAGAGTCATGATGAAGAGTGCTAGACTGGAGTGGGCCTTGAATAATTTGGAGGATGCTTTGAAACTTCTTGATGAAGCACTCGCCAATTTCGACGATTTTCCAAAACTATGGCTAATGAAAGGACAAATCGAAGAACAACAAGGACATCTAGAAAAAGCAATAGATACTTATAATCAGGGGGTAAGAAAAATAAGATAGAAACAAAATTACAATATTCTTTATTATCTTTTATTTTTATAGCTAATTTAATGGTTATTTTCAAAGGACATCAATTGTTGTGCTACTAATTTAACAATTAATCAAGAACTTAATTTTTTTCTAGATTAAAAAATGCCCTACGTCAATACCTCTTTGGCGTTTATTAGCGCAATTAGAAATGAAGAGAAACAATCACACAAAGGCACGTTCAGTTTTAGAAAAAGCTCGTCTTCGAAATCCCAAAAATCCAGAACTTTGGTTAGAAGCAATTCGAAGTGAAATGAAGATAGCCGGCAACCGAGATATTGCAAATAATTTACTAGCTAAAGCTCTTCAAGAATGTCCTACTTCTGGTATATTATGGGCTGAAGCTATACATATGGAACCCCGCCCACAAAGGAAAACTAAGAGTGTTGATGCACTGAAAAAATGTGAACACGATGTGAATGTTATAGTAGCTATTGCAAAGTACGTTGAAAATTCTTTATTTCTACATAGTTTTGAATGCGATTAGAAATACAATCCCATTTTATTTTTGCAAAAACATTTCTTTATGTTTTTTTTTTCTTTTACAGGATGATGTGGTGTGATCCTAATAAAATAAGTAAATGCAGAGAATGGTTTAACAAAGCCGTCAAGATAGATGCTGATTTGGGCGACGCGTGGGCTTACTATTATAAATTTGAACTTTTAAATGGCACTGAAGATCAACAAGAAGAAGTTAAACGACGCTGTGTAGCAGCTGAACCCCGACACGGTGAAAATTGGTGTAGAGTTTCCAAAAACATTGCAAATTGGTGTCTGAGCGTTGACCAAATTTTAGTTTTAGTAGCTAAGGAATTACCTATCCCAATTTAGATTATTTTTTTTATACAATACAATGACATTTCTATAATTGTAATATTTTGATATCATTTTAAAAAATAAGATCGGAAAGCACGTTTGAGCATATGATTAATTCAGAAAAAAGATATACTATATGCATATGAAATTGAGTAGTCCATATAGGGAATACTCCAATATTTTCGAAGAACCTAGCTTTCTGTGTGATTTCCAAAATAAAATATGTACGATTTAGAATAATTTTCACTAAAAGTTTATGACTAATATATTCATTATTTTACACTGGAAATTAACAAAAAATAATAAATAAATGAAAATGAAATGTCAAATTTGTTCTTCTGTATTTTTTCCTAGTATATATTGGATTGGACTTGTTTAGTAGTGAATAATTACGTTTTTCAAAAGAAGGTGTTCAGATATCAGTAATATCTATTGAATGAGACATTACTTTTTTAGTACGGACGGCTATAGGAGTGGAGCAGACAAAAAAAAAACAGCAATAGTTACGTTGAAACATGTAAAATTGTAATCAAGAGATTCTTGTCTGATCATAAGTTAGTAGACTTATTTATAAAGGAATAGCCACATTATAGTAATAAATTTTCACAGCAAAATTGCAAAAGAAATAGAAGTAAAGAATTTTCTGCATAAAACCGGGTCTTTTACCAGAATTTTTTTAATATTGAAGAAATACGTCTATCGGTTTGATGGAAACTCGATATGAAGATTACAGACTTACTGGAATTTGATCACTGAAAAAAATAGTACTCTTATAACAAGAGGATAGTAATCTTGAACAAAATCCTCTTGTAACAAGACGATTCCTCTTGTTACAAGAGGGCACCTTCTTATAACACGGGGATTTCTTCTTATTAGAAGAGGATTTGTTCAAGATTCCTATCCTCTTATTATAAGAGTATTATTATTTTCAGTGAAGATTTGCATTTTCTAATGTTGTTTCCTTGTGCTTAGGTCAAGTGAAAAAATTGAAAGAATTTGTAATTGCGATAAAGAAACTCACGAATTTTTGCTATATAAAGATTATATAGTAGAGCTATAAACCCGATAAAAATACCTAGCTTGTCTCGTGCACTGAGAAAAAAATCCTCTTGTAATAAGAAGATTCCTCTTGATACAAGAAGATTTTCTTCTAAAAATAGCTTCAAAAGTAATTCCTCTTGTAACAATCTTTTTGTTACAAGAAGAGTCCTCTCACTACAAGATGACAGATAAAAGCTCGCTAAATTTCTTTGAGATAGACATCATTCAGTTTCGTAAAGAATTTTATAGCAAGTTGTATATACGTACATACATCGTTTTTTTTTTTTGAATGCTGAATGGTAAGATTACTGAATTTGATTAGCAAGGTAGCATGAGTAGTGTTATTTATGTCTATCTATTTGAGCAGAGAAAAGCTGTCAATGTCTCATGTGCGAGTGAAACGAAAAAATAAGGAACTTCGTTCCAAAACGTCATGCATTAATAATTAGGTAATTTAAATTTGTCGAAGGCTTGTTAATTGGAAAATTATACGTGAGAGAGCTTAACGAGGAAAGAATGTTTATCATAGCTATAGATACGAAATAGGCGTAGACATGATAATGACGCGGAATGACTGGTAATCGAAAATGTAAATGTAATATTGTAGTTGTAGCTGACTCATTGCAATGTTTATAGATAAAGGCGAAAAGCAATGCGAGACTGAAAAGAAGATCTGCTGCTACAACGAGGCAAAAAGGCCTATATATTCCATAATGATATTATAGCTCCGGAGAATTGTAAAGAGCGCGCCGCGGTTCTAAGTCGAGCGAGCGAGCTTGCGCTTGCGCTTGCAATGAAGGGAAACAGCTGTTGGCACAAATGCGCTGGAGGTGGTCGCGCAGAATATCCGCGTGGCGCGACTCTCGACGCTCTGGCTGCGGGTGGGAGGAGGTGGAGGTGGAGGAGGAGTCGGAGAAGCGCTTTCGAGCAAAACAAATGGAGCGCGCGCGCGGACCGAGAAAGAGCGAGATAGAGAGAGAGTGGCAGAGAGCAAAGCAACAGTCCGCGAGCAAATGCATGCGGCGGGCGGCCGCTTAACACCGGAGTCACAGCTTTCCTCCTCGACATCGCAGCAGCAGCAGCGGCGGCAGCAGGCAGCGAACCACTTCGTTTGTGCATATACTTACCTACCTCATCGATTCGCCACTCACGCGCGCTCTCTCGTCTCTCTCTCACCTATATACATCACACATCGACGGCTTCGTACTATGTCAACGTCGCAGCCGGCTACTATGGTTAGTATCCCCCCAACAAGCTTTTATTCTCTCTCGCTTTGCCTCTTTATAGCTTCTTCTTCTTTCTTTCTTTCTTTCTTTCTTTCTTTCTTTCTTTTGGAGCGTTTCCTTCGCCTACCCGTACGTTCCCAACTTTTCCACCACGTATACGTGCTTCGTTAAACTTTCAGCGATCATTGCCGCTAAAGATCGATCGATCGACGCTATCTTTATCCCCCCCCCCCCCTCTCATACACTCTTTTTCATTCTTTCTTTCTTATTTTATTTTCTTTCTTTTTTTCCACCAACCTTCTCTCCTTATAAGCAATCTCAGTGTCTTCCAGCTTGTAAGCTCCAGCAAAGCTCTCTTCGGTGGCGTTCAATAGGTCAACAAATTGGTATCCTCATTGACACCAGCAGTTTTTATAGTGTATTTTCGCATACTTTATCATTTCTTTTCCCCCATTGATTTTTCGTTTGGACGCACAATCATCATTTTTAATCGTCAATGATGCCTCCACAAAGCTCTCCAAAAAAAAATGTGTCCGCTCGCTTATCCTCAATTTACACGATCAATTCAATATAACATTTCTAAAATTAGCACTGTTTATCGACCTTTTTTTTGAACATCGTTTTCGACAATACATTGTGTTCTTGCTTCATTTTATTGAAGGCAATGATTTATCAAACCTTCAGTAAATTTCAATCTAAATATGATACTAAATGTAGCTGCATTTTTTTGTTACAATGCAAGCACTCGGCTTTTGATCTTGATCGCGCAAGGTAAACATCTTGCTAATCCACCTTATTCGATCATACTGTTCCATCTTGGATTGTTTCAAGTACTCACATTAAGAGCTAAATTATTGTCTCGAAAGTCAAAGTCGCGAAACGCTATTTCAGCAGCGTTTGCTTGAACTTGCGAATGTATACTTACTTGACACATACTTCGGATGTATCCCTTTTTCAAACATTATTGTGTGAGATGCATTGTTATTTTTTATTAGTGCACACTATGTCAACACCATTCTTGTGAAAATTCGATTTTACTAAACTAAACATTTTTCAGTTTTATATATTGTGAGCAACATTATAATAGAGGTGAACTTTTATGCTATTATAGGCATAAAAGAAAAGAGAAGAAAGAACGATATTCTTGAGAAATAAATTAATAATTATGATACAATAGTACGAAAATTGCAAAAGAATAACGTTCTCGAGTAGGAGAAAAAAAATGAAATGCCCTAGTAAAATTATTGACAATGTAAACTGAAAAGCTCATGCAATAGCTTCCACAAAGCCAGTTATGTAGTCTAGGCATCTTGATTGTCAATCGAGTCTGACTAGTCGTGCCTGTTACTACTTGAACGTATTAAAATGAAGCGCGCATAAAAAAATCTAACAAGCACGATCATGCTATAACATTTCACATTGAGTTTGTTTTGCAATAAGCCGACAAACATATTTGCATTTGTTAAATTTCAATTGTCATTGTTAACGCGGTATCATTGGCTACACGAACGTTTTCAATTAGAAAACTCGTCGACAACGAAGTCGCAATTATCATCAATGCGTGCGTGGCTTGATGATAAGGCTGTCGTTACTCTTTTTATTTTACAAAAGTGGCGACTCACAGTATGATTGTTTGCAAGCTATAGTTGACAATGAAAACTAAAGATGTATGATAAATATTAAGTAAATATCGCAATTAATTGTTCTACAAACATCGATTGATAATAATAATAATAATAATAATAATAATAATAATAATAATAATAATAATGGGGGCATGGAAGGCCGGCTAAGCTTTCAAAGTTGGGAACAAATATAAACGAAGCCAGAGCAGTAAATCGATCGTTCGTGACCTTTACCTTCTACTTTCGGGCTTCCAATCAAATTCATGACACTTGATCTTTTGCCGCGTAGGACTAGTCTCGATTCTTTCTTCAAAATATTATTTCATAGTTTCAACTGTAAAACATAAATTTTCTTGCATTTATTTATTTTCATGACATCCATACTATGCTTTCATCGCAATTTTCAATTACGACAGTTCAAAAACCATCAATTTCATTCGTTAGATAATCATACGTTACACGGAAAATTTACTGGCATAACCGTAAAATTAGAATAGAATGCCCGTTTTTACACTAATGATCAATTCCAGTAGCGGGTTATGACATTCTTTGCTGCAACGTTGCCCGATTCGAAATCGTATTCGTATACGCAATCAAATTCTGGTTCTATTGAATTAGAAGCTGAACGCAAAAAAAAAAAAAAATCTCCAGTGCCTTTCAGCGACCACAAAATCACTTTTTTACGTTGTTTACCTAAAATGTCCAACTAAAAATCACTTCTAAAAATAAAGGTATTTCAGTGTTTATAGACATAGCCGCGGTATACTATCAGACGTTAATTATTTTTTCATGGCGCACAGAGTCGATCGACCTAAAAGATAACCCGTTTGACCCGTTTGCCCGCTTTTAAATAATCCGCGGAATTGGCCTTGAAAATTAACGCAACGCGCGATCGAGTCGATGAAGAAAAGCTGAAGAAGATAAATTATTGCGCGCGTGCGATTAATTGACGCGTATAGGCATAACCGAATAAGATAGGAATTTTAAAAAAAAATCCAGAAAACATCCATGATGAAGTGGAACTCGACGTGTAAACGGAGGCAAAAAAAAGATCGTTCGAAATAGAGAAAACCTGTAAGTTGATTTCCTTCTCGGATGTTTTACATCACAGACAGAGCGATAGATAATGCACGTCGTGCTGTTGAAGTCGAATAATGCATGAAGCGGACAGACGCGCGCTCGTACATATGACCAATTCCACAAAAACACTCGATTAATTTGGCACCGATTCAAAAAAAAGTCAAATTGACTCGACGCTCCTAATTCCTTCGGGATATCATTCTATAGTACACAAGGAATCGAAAAAACATTGGGTCCATCCACAGAAATGCTTGTGACAACCTTTTATCGGCCATGGAAGTAGAAAAAATAATAGAAAAAAAGTTGGTAAATTTCCACGTTTTTTTGGAGTTTAATGAAAAATGAAAAATGACAGCGTTAATTTGACTTCAGATTCGAATTCTATGTCAAAAAATACGTCGGAAACCATATTTTGCTTTTTTTTTCTACTTCAAATTCCAGCCTCTGTAGAGCTTTATAAAGTGTAACAGTTCATAAAACATAAAAAATCAATGAAATCGAAAATTTTTCAGGTATAATGAAATTTACGTGTTTCCATAGCTCAGCATGGTCGAAATTTCGACGAGAAAAAAAAAACAAAATATGGTTTTCGACGTTTTTTATGCCGTAGAATTCGAATCTGAAATCAAATCAACCCTATCTACTCTCATTTTCTATTTAATTCTAAAAAACCGTGAAAAATCACAAAAAATCAGATTTTCGTTTTTATCGATGTCAGAGTTTTTACGTGATTTTAACTGTTACGCTTTAGAAATCTCTACAGAGGTTGAAATTTGGAGTAGAAAAAAAATGGTTTTCAACGTACTTTTTGACGCAAAATTCGAATCTGAAGTCAGATTAACGCTATCATTTCTCATTTTTCATTAAATTCCAAAAAACCGTAGAAACATTTTTGTGAATGGGCCCAATTTTTTTTCGATTCCTTGTGTACTATAGAATGATATCCCGAAGAAATGAGGAGCGTCAAGTCAATTTGACTTTTTTTTTAGAACCAGTGCTGAATTAACCGAGTTTTTTTGTGGAATTGGTCATATATGGCCAATTCCACAAAAAAAACTGCCATAACTTTGTTCGGGTTTTGGTAAATTAAAAACTCGAGGGTACGCTCGAAATTATTATATTTTCTCAATCTACAACACTAATAGAACCTAAAAACACTAGTGCCCCACGCCGCGTAATCTTATGACACCCTTTTTTTGGACTTAGAAGTCTTAAAACGGTCAAAAAATAATACACTAAATTCCATAGTTTTTGGAATTTAGTGTATTATTTAGTGAATACATCGAAAACCATATTTTGTTTTTTTTTCTACTCGAAATTCCGACGCTTCTAGAGCTTTTTAAACTGCAAAAATGCATGAAAAGTAAAAAAAACTAATAAAATGGCAAATCTGGCACGTTTCAGAGCTCTACAAGGGTCGAAATTTCGATTAGAAAAAAAAATAAAATATGGTTTCCGGCGTATTTTGAGCCGGGGAATTCGATTCTGAAGTTCAATTACCGCTATCATTTTGCGTTTCTTATTAAAATCCAAAAAACCACAAGAAACCAGAAAAGCTCAGATTTTCGTTTTTATCGATGCCAGAACTCTCACGTGATTTCAACACTGTCACAAGCAAAAAAGGGGGTGTCACATGAAAGGAGAGGGTGGGCAAGAGCATTACGAAACTTTTCATACCCCGTAGAACCGCGTACCCCTAAAATTGAGGACGTACTCGCAGTTTGAATATTTCACAAAAACGCTACCGAATTAAGGCAATTTTTTGTGGAATTGGCCATATATGCACACGAATTGCAAGTCGCGCAGCACTTTGATTAAAAGCCTAAATGAGATACACGCGGATAAAAGTATAAGACTAAGCTGGAGAATAAAGTAATAGCAATGCCAATTGGCAAGGACTGAATTGCACGAGTTATCGATGAATAAATCGCTGGTACAAAAACGAGATCGAGAGAAAGAGAGAGAGAGAGAGAGAGAGAGAGAGAGAGAGAGAGAGAGAAAGCACGAATGAGATACGCGAAGAGCGCAAGAAGTGAAACATACATAACAGCCCTGACCTCATGCGTTCTCCAAAAAAAAAAAAAAAAAAAAAAAAAAAAAAAATCCATAGTCGCGGCTGCTGCGCGCGCCAGACGCAAATAGTATACTTATACAGAGCTTTGTCGTCGTCGCGTGAGCTGTGCAATCTGCGGCTGCTGGTGCTTCCGGGTGCACGTGCGCGCTGCAGTGCACAATTGCGCGCGCGAGTGTGTGTTTGCGAACAACCTTGGCCGTCATCATTGTCCCTTTGATTCCGACCTATATAAATCGCGGCAACATCCTCTTTCTCTCTCACTCGCTCGCTCGCACACTAATACAATGATAGCTGTACAGCTCCAGTGCAACTTCATATAATGTACAAACGCAAACTTTCTCTGACAATGGCTTTATTCACACGCTTTATTTGCTCTTCTTTGTTTCTTTCCTCGGCCCTGGCTCTTTGTTCGACTGTTTTGCTTGAACGTCGATGAACGAACGAAGTTGGCTTACGAAAAAGATAGCCAATATATAAGCGATTTCTTTTCGCAAACGATGCAACAAGTACTTTATGCAAACGATGAAATTTTTACATACGTATAAATGTTGGTTGTTGTAGCTGTGGAGCGTTGGCCCAAAGCTCATACCGTTCCTCAAGACCACATGTCTTTATTTCGTGCTGCAACCCGACCAGCCCTGCCTCTTGACCGTGTGCTTCAAATGCCTGCCCATCATTGGTCTAATAATCTTCATCCTCTTGAACGGCATTAGCTTGTCCAGCGAGTAAGTATAGTACGTAGCGAGACATGCAGAGGAGCTTTTTGCAAAACAACGCTCTTTGCATTTCAACAATGCAGCATTTTCCGCGCACGTTCAAAGGCTTCAAAGCACACCACGTACATTTTCTTTATTTTTAGGCACGCGTTCAGTCGGCGAATATTGACGGGACTGATTTTTAGCTGCTTTGGAGATGCCTTTCTCGTCTGGCCAAGTTGTTTTATCCTCGGTGTCTGTATGTTCGCTATTGCTCAGATTATGTACATGTCTGCATTTGGATTCGCTCCGTTCAACGCCAAACTCGGAGCATTCGTCTACGCTTTGAGCGCAATAAGTAATATACATACACCAACACCATTTTTTTTTCTCTCTTTTCTCTGCACATTTTATGCGATATAATTATAGTTCGTTGACTACCATTTTTTTTTTCATTACGCGCTATCTTGATCTTTCCAGTCATTTACACGCTAATGCCCGGTCTCGATGGCGTTCTGAGAGTTGGCGTACCAGTTTATACGCTGCTCATAGGCACCATGTCGTGGCGAGCTGTGGCGAGAGTACAAGTTTTTGAGGTAAGATTAGTTATCGCCGATCATCAATCAAGTTTTCTTTTATCCAATGTAAAAATACTTTCATTACAAATATTTTCGCATGCAAATTTTTGATACTAAAAACGTATTATTTCTATCGATAGAAACCGTGGACGTGGACCAAGTTGTGTGGCGGTGTAGGGAGTATTTTATTCGTTATATCCGATACTCTACTCGGATTTCATCACTTTCGCGGACCAGTTCCTTTCGCTCAAGTATGCTTCCTTGTTTTATCAATCTTTACAGTTTTTCTCAGTAAATTTAACATTTTGTCTCGTTTCAGTATTCCATTATGTCAACGTACTATGTAGGACAACTAGGCATTGCTTTGAGTACCATAGATACAATTGACAATAAAGTATCAGTCGCCAAACGATGAGAAACAAAAAAACAGATTCAACAATTTTACAGTTAAATCGGCGACAATAGCTACTAGTTATTTGAAAGATTACTATAATTACAAAGGTGGTTGAAAATCATTACACTGCCACGTGGAAAAAACAAATTATGATAGATTCTTCTCGAGAGATTCTCGCAAGCAAAGCGGAAATTTCGACTATAGATGTGTTAGTTTTAAAGTGGTATGGCGCCTCTATTGCGAGTACATACGTTAACTGTCAAACCGTACAGTTCCTTCGTTAAAAAGTGTAGCGGCACAGATTTTTTATACGTGGATTATTATTACTTGTAAGTTACAATATAGTGTTATGGGTAGTTTCTGTTCTAATCATACATATTGATGTTTATTCATCGGTTAAACGATGATATTTATATGTATATGTGAAACAATGGAGTACAAGTTGTTGAGTAGCTTCTCAACGCGTTTAAACTAGAGAAATTGACCCTTAAATTTTTCTGGTTCAAATACCATTTAATGGATTATCTCACGAACATGAATTGATCGGGATTTTAGATAAATCAATCATGTTCTATTAGTATATAAAAAATATTATAATATACTATACTTTCGAACAATTTATTGGATTCCAATCATATCCAATGATTAATCATTGTTTCCACGGGTTCAGACAAGTGTATTTTATTAAAAAAAAAAAACAATTAATTACATAGGCAATCCTAGAGAATCTTGTTCATACAAATTTATTTGAAAACCAATCACTATTTGTTTTAAAAGATATTATGTGACGAAGTTGAATATCTGTGGCCTCCCAGAAGAACCACTCTAGTTCATTTTCTTGATTTTGACTTGGTTGTTTTTCAAATTGTAATCAAATATGTAACATCTGTAAGTTACTTTCAATGAGTTAGTTAAAACGGTTCCCATTATAGATAATTTTAACTCGATATCAATTCCAAAAACTATTTGCCGATCTTACATATTTTATTTCAGTTTCAAAATCAAAATCATTAAAATAGACTAGAGCGGTTCCAACGTGAAGCTACAGATATAATATAATAGGCATATCAATAATTGCATTTGTAATACTGTTCGAAATGTTACAATACAAAAATCTGATGGTATGATAGTATCGCAATAGATAATTATTTCCGGCGTTAGCAAGGATTCAGTGTTCAAAAATAGTGCATGCTAAATCAAACGTTATAATACTAAATACCGATAATAAATATTGATCAATAGTTCAACAAAATGTACATTTTCAGCACTGGGTGCATGCAATGTTAATATTTTATTCTATACAATGGAGACTGATTTAAAAAATAATCTGGCAAAAAATGGAGTTGTTATTGTGTGATAAGCTCTGGCCAAACTATACTAAGACACTTTTTAATGTGATTTTTCAACAACTAAGTCAATGTTATTAGTTGCTGTTTCAAATGTAACATAGAAAATATAACATGACATCCATCTGTATTATTATACTTGTAAGTTTTTGTCTGTTCAATCATAAGAACACGATATAATTGTTATAAATAAAAACAATCAACAAAATTTATACTAAATATTCGTGCCATTCATTATCACTACATTTATTAAATGCTGATCTATCAAAATTCCAATTTTATTAATTTGAAGTAATCTTTTTGACTTTCCATGTAAATCAAAATTTATATGCAATATTAAAGTGGTATAGAATTCAATCATTATGAAATAACCATCGAGAACATTTTATCAAAAGGTCAAAAAGGCCTGATAAAAGAATGTTTACCGTGTAAAAACAATTTCTATTATCATGTTTTTTAGTTCTAAAGGAAGATGAAAACTTTAAATTCATTTAAACTTAAAAAAATCGAATAAATTCTTGTATACTGAACACTTCAAAATGGAAAATTTGCAGAGAGCAGTAAATTTGTTACAACTAATTGTTATTTGGGAAAAGCCATGTGTATTTGAGAAACTATCCACAATCACTAACGCGTGATTATATTTTTTTCTTCGTTCCATTTGACGGGCCATTGTATTCTATAACGTAGCGTCTGAAGTGACATCCCCCCTTTCGGTAGAAGGTGAAGCTTTCCTTCTTGTTTGCCAGCTTTCCTATATAGAACCCAAGATGCACGGCAAACAATTTTGAATGAACGCTTCCATTCTTTTTTCCATCTCCATGAAATATTCACGGGAAACAAGCTCCATGGTCTTCTTCGTGCTGAAATGCTCGACTACGTGTGCTCTCCTTACAAGCTCTTGTTGCAAGCTCTTTGCACAACGTGCACGGAGCTTTTCGTTGCCATCATAGCCCTTGCAGGCTGAACCGGTTTTGAGTGAATAGTCTTCGAAAGCTTGATTCTCGAGCAAAGCTTTCAGCGCCATGATCTTATCGTCACGAGCTTGCGCTCGTCTCAATGGGTCGTTCAGTCAAGGACTGTGAAGATAGCCCCCCGGATTATAAGGGAAATTGTCTGAGACATCTTGATAACGGGATTAATTGCCCTAATTGTCCCTGACATCAGTGGTAATTTCCCATTTTCGATTTGCCAACGGAAAATACGTGAAAATCGTGATTTTTTTCGAACCAAAGAATCGACTCTCTTCTATATCAATTATTGACGGATCGTAATGATTAAGGCCTTAAAATGAAGATCATTATTTCCCTCGTCAGCCCCCCAAATTCCATTGTTGATAAGTTTCGCCGATTTTAAATAAACAGTAGTAATAACTTTCAATACTTGAGTGGCGGGAAGGCCAGGAAAGGCAAAGTCGGTTGATAAATCAGCGCACTGCAGCGAACTATAGTTATCGACTAAACTAGCCTTCCCGCCACTCAAGTATTGAAAGTTATTAATACAGTTTATTTAAAATCGGCGAAACTTATCAAAAATGGAATTTGGGAGGCTGACAAGGGAAATAATGATCTTCATTTTAAGATCTTAATCATTATGATCCGTCAATAATTCACATAGAAAAGAGCCGATTCTTTTGTTCGAGAAAAATCACGATTTTCACGTGTTTCCCGTTAACAAATCAAAAATGGGAAATTACCACTGATGTCAGGGACATTTAGGGCAATTAATCCCGTTATCAAGATGTCTCAGACAATTTCCCTTATAATCCGGGAGGCTATCTTCACAGTCCTGTTCAGTCAATCGTTGGTGGATACTCGGCTGAGCGCATCTATGTGTACTTCATGCTTGTATTCAAAATTATTATTACTTTCTATTCAAATCATTACGATTGATTACAAAAGGAAACGCGGGGAATGATAAGGTAAATTGTAATTTGCATTTTAAGCACTTGATCATAAACATTTATCAATAATTTCTAGAGTTACCAGTCATTTCTTAGGTCGGTAAAAAATCTCAATCTTCACAAATTTCCTGACGATAAATCGAAAAAGGAAAATTAGCACTGATATCAGGAAAAATGAGGATAATTAGAGCAGCTATTTGCAAATGCAGAAGAAGTTTCCTTGAAAACTAGGGTGCTATTTCCCAGTCCTGATAAATTGAACGTCAAATTTTATAGATCAAATACAATTTAACACGTTCGCTGCGACGGCGACACAAGCTGTTTTTTCCCGTGGTGCTAAACGTACATTTTTGAGAGTTTGATGCTAAAATAATTAATAATCGATTTTATAGGATAGGTATGGCATCCTCTACCTCACCAACACCCTAAGTATGCATGACCCACATTGGGTCATGCATTTTTATAATTTGACTTTTAAAATTGTTATGAAATAATGCATAGCATATACTGCCATCTTTTTTAGATGTTGCAATAGCGATTGTGTGCCTAAAAATAATAAATAATGCAAAAAAAACCCTAAAAATAAAAAAAAGTATCATGAAAAGACGTAAAATATTCGAACTGTAAATTTTTTTAAAACGAGGAAAACTATTTCTTTCCGAGGTGCCATACAGTAAGAAAATCGATTATAGAAGTCAGAAAACTCAAAATAGCAGTTAAGAGGTCGATTTAAACGTGAAATCATCTAATATGACCCATATTCGGTCATGCCGCACCTAGTGAATAAAAATCATGACCCAAATAGGGTCATGCCGCAGCGAACGTGTTAAAATCTTTGAACAATTGACGAGATTCAAATTATATCTAATGACCAATCATTGTTTCCACGGGTTCAGACAAGTGTATTCTATTTAAAAAAATACTAATTACATAGACAACCCTAGAGTATCTTGTTCATACAAATTTATTCCAAAACTAATCACTATTTGTTTTTACAAAATATCATTCGACGAAACTAAATATAATATAATAGGCATATCAATTGTTTCATTTGTAATACTATTTAAAATGTACATTAAAAAAATCTGATGGTATGGTAGTATCACAATAGAAGAATTCAGCGTTCAAAAATAATGCATGTTAACTTAAACATTTAATAATAAATACCGATAATAAATATTGATCAAGAGTTCAACAAAAGTACATTTCCAGCACTGGGTGCATGTAATGTTAATATTCTATTCTATACAATGGAGACTGATGTAAAAAATAATCTGGCAAAAAATGGAGTTATTTATTGTGTGATGAACTCTGTCCAAACTACACTAAAATACTTTTTAATGTGATTTTTCAACAACTGAATCAATGTTACTATTTGTTGTTTTAAATTTAACATAAAAAATATAAACATAACATACATCTGTATTATACTTTTGACTTTTTGTCTGTTCAATCATAAGGACTCAATATATTTGTTATAAATAAAAACAATCATCAAAAGTTATAATGAATATACGTTCCATTTGCTATTACTACAACTACAAGATTTTTATCTAACCAAATTCAAAAGGTTTTGCTTTTAGTTTGTAGGGGCGAATTTTAGACTGACGTATATCATCAAAGTAACTTACCATCGTTTACATAAAGAGCTTTACTTACACTTTTTACATAACAAAATAAAATTAGGACAATAGTCTTACCTCAGACTTATCTTTTGGTTTTTTTAGTGGTTTTATCTTGTTCAATAACTTTACGTCTTTTAGACAATTTCGAAGCGATTGCAACTGTTTTTTCTGCCATTTTCCTTTTTGCGATACCTGTCGCTGTCTCTTGAAATTCATCTTCAGATCCTCCTTCATTAACATTCATGTCCACAAGATTTTTAGTAGCTGCTGCTCGCTTTCTAGTCATTCTAATTCCATCATTGTTTCCAGAATTCGAAGCATCATCATTCTTTACACCACTCCCACTCGCTTTTTCATTTGCATCGTTATCAGATCCGGCTTTAGCAACTTTTTTTGTTGTTGTTTTTCTAGAAAAATTTTTTCTTATACTTTCTACTTTTTCATTAGGAATTTTCTCTTGTTCCTCGCGTTCATCATCTGATGCTACCTTGTTTCTGGTCACTCTAGATTTATTTTTGGACGATCTTTTAGTTTTTGAATTACTATCACTAACTTTTTCATTTTCGGAAACGGCTTCAATAGGTTGCTTTTCCGGCACTGGATTTTTCTTTGTATTCTTGATTTGATTTTTATCTAACAAATTTGTATTATCTTCTTCTTTGAAATTATACTTTGCTGCAAGCCTCTCTCTAATAATCAAACCTTTAATAAGTTTTTTCCAATTTCCGTAAATCCTTTTTTCTCGCTTTTCTTTGGCTCGTTTTTGAGCTTCAAATTGTTCTTCTTCCCATGCTTCTCGTAAAGTATCTTCGAATTCTTCGCAAACAACGAAGCCTTCGAATGCAGGTAATGCACCACGGCATCCAAAATTAAATCCAACACATGCTTGTGCACAATCGATATTCAATTTTCGAGCAACCCTGCTCAATCCTGGAACTGTAGCGAATGATATTTATTTACATAAAAATCAAAATAGTTCTCTGTTTTGAAGAATACTTATTTTAAATAATGTTATGACCTATGACAAATACTTCTAATCATTAAAAAGAAAATCGTTTCGTGTTGAATTTAATGTAAGTTTTCTAAATTGAAGAACTGCATGAAATGAAAGCCTTATTGGTATTCTTTAATTATAAGTAGTTTAGCCCCTGTTCCAAGCAACTCCTCAATTTTGCTACATTATTCTTTGTCGACTTTCCTTTTTTCATCTAAATTTTACGGTATTCGGAAATAATGCGAATTATTCCATTAATTGTATTTACTGATATGAATTAAACTATGAAAATAACTTCTTATTAAAAATAAATGTTTCATAATACTTATCAATCGTTTTGAAAAATGGGTGTTCCATTAAACTATGTTATTACATTATTATTTACTTACAATTAATATTAAAAACTACAAACTTAACTTACGATTCACATATACAGTCCCCTTTGGAAGCATGCACATTTTAAATAGATCTACATTTCCATATTCATTTCGAGGCACTATACCATCCTTGGCTTCTGGTGGAACGTAAGGGGTAGTTTGCCATTTGCCAAATATTTCCAATGGTTGATCTTTAATTTTTTGCCCTGAAAGCTACGGATGCAAAACATAATGTCATTTTTACCGTAGATGATTGTGATTTCATTCAAGTAGAGTTTACTATTAGAATGTCACCTTATCAAATTTTGGCATAGCTTTCACTACTTTGTAAGCTTGTTCTCCTAGCTTAACAACTCTAGCTTTTTTTATCCAAGTTTCTCTTGAATATAAAGTATGCACACAGTGTCGAGAATATATTGCTTCACCAGTTTTTAAATACCCCAATGGAACTGCATCAGGAGGATGAAGAGCTTCGAATTTTAATAGATGTCTAGTCAATACATAAAGAGGATGTCCTTTACATTCTCCAACTGTTTTAGGGAGTGGCTGTTCTAATTCTCTATAAATCATATGTTAAGTTCAAGTAAATGATTATACAAATTTACATGGTTAAAATACCTTTGTAATAGCTGTTCATCTTCTGCTCTGGACATTGGAGTCCTTTTTTCTTTCCAATGTGACAAAGTTTCAGTCCACCACTTTTCATCTACACGTTTTTTTCGAGTATCAGTCAACCAATGTGGACAATATCGTCGGGTTACATCTTTCAAAGTCCCAACTGAATTCCAGGCAATGATGTATAAAACTGGAGTACCAGCTTTTTTCTAAAACAAAAATCTCCTTTAAAAATCGTAAAAAAGTAAACGGACCTTAATATGTTTCTGATACTTACATGTAACTCTGAACTACAATGAATTTTCTTGTCTAAAACATCAACACTTATCCAACTTTCTTCTGATTCAAGGTATACTTCTACCCACGCATTATATGATTTATTAAATACATTTGCATCCTCTTCATCAGAGGATAGTAATTTCCTATGATTATATTTTTTGGTAGCAGCTTTAGATGTTGAGGGTTGACTTTTTTGTACTGGATCTGAAGTTTTCTTTTTAGGTTTTTTTTCAACATAGTCATCATCTGTTGAAAACTCACTTTCTTCATCTATAAAATCACTATTATTTCCAGAATGCTTATTCGTTTGCTCACTTGGTTTATCCCTTTTATCAATACCTGACTTATTACTTTTTTTATTACTTGAAGCAGGAGCTATTTTTTTCTTAGTTTCAGCTCTTTTAAATACTTTCAAACTTAATTTTTCAGCTATTGATAGATTGTTTTTATCGTCTGAAGCATTACCATCTTCTGTATCAACGCTATCTTCTTTTGGATCATTTGTAACGTTATTTTTTTGGAAAATAGCTGCTGCTCTATTTCTAGCTTCCAATTTTACAACTTCTCGACTATTTTCTGGTATTATTTTTATTGGTGAGACAGATTTTTCTTTAGATTTTGGCTTACTTTTTTTATTAGATTTGTTTGAACTACTTTTAGAACTAGTATTCTTGGCTGATGTTGATTTATTTTCGTCGTCAGGAATTTTTAACAATTCATCTGGCTTAGGTTTCAGTCGTGGTGGTTGAAGAGACAGTACTAAGCGACAGTTAATACCCATACCTCTAACAGTAGCAATGTACAACAGAATTAATTCTACGTAATTATAGATTTTCTTTTCAGATGCTCTTTGTAGGAGTGTATCTTTGCTAAAAACTACTTCTTTGTGTTTTTCGCAAATTAGAAACCTTCCAGTAAACCACTTTGTAAATTGTTCAATGTACTTAAGATCTGGGCGCTCTTTTGGATAATTATTTGGAGATACTAAAGATAAAGCAATTGCCAATAGTTCTGGATCGTTTGCTAATGTGTTTAAGAAAAAACCATGAGATAACCAAGTCAATAACCCAACTTTGTGGACAAAAACTTGAGTTGTTCGGATTCTTTGATTGATTTTGTTCTGTAATAATTTCTGTAAATCTCTCTGCTTTTTCTTCTTTCTATCAAACATAAGATTTTCTCCAGGTAAGTGAATTTGAATTCCTTTTTCAGGTATGGTATAATCTGACTTGACATGAGTCTCAACATCTCTAGATTCAGCTTTATTGTCATTTTCTTTTCTCGATAGAGATGCTTGACTTTCTCCTTGCAAAAGAAGATCATCGATTTCTTTTGACAAATCATCACCTTGTGTGACTGATTGAACTTGCTCTGTAGATGTCCCTGATTGATTATTATTACTAACTAAACTTTGAGCTTTGGCATTCTCAAAGTTTTTCAAGACTTGAGCAAGTAATTCAGCAGAACTGACATTATCATTTGAATCTTCGAGATCATCATCAGAATCATCAGAGCTAGCCTGAATTACCGAAGTACTTTTAGTGTTAGCGTTCGATGTTATCTTGAAAAAAGAAGAATCCAAGTCAATTTTTGCTGCAGGGACAAGAAAATCGTCACTACTGTCAGAACTTTCATCATCAGATAATTGACTCATGTTTTTCACAAAAGAGACGTTGAATTTAGAAAACACTACTGGCAACTGCTAAATCAACTGTTCATCATATCTCACATTGTCTATTTATCAGTCAAAACTCAAAATCAAAAGTATTACCCAATATAGCGACATAAACAACATGATACACCACAATTACAATAACTAATAAACGATTGTCGCACCGGTCTCGCGAACTTTGCGCGGCCGAACGCATGCGCGGTTCCCGCGAATGGGGCTTATTCCTCCGCCAGGGGCGCTGGTAAGCACATGGGGACCGAGCATGCAAATATTATATCTATATATAT
>JAWWMK010013928.1:0-22139 GCA_035047105.1 Galeopsomyia nigrocyanea
GGCTCGGGCCCCCCCCCCCCCCCCCCCCCCCCCGACCCATGACATCAACGTATATGCAATCCTGAATAAAGCTGCGAGATATCTGCTTGGCTTCTCTCTCTTCCGACCGCAGAGTACCAAAGAGAGAGAGAGAGAGAGAATGTTTCATTTCCTGGCAGCCGCAGCTTGCCGCCAGCGCTCATTTTCAAGCGATCGAACGATGATTGGCTTGCCAGAGAGCTACGGATTCCCGGACAAATTAGACCAGCGAATTGCTGTATATTGATTGTTAGCTGTTTTAATTCATTATTATTCGGTCGCGGAAAGTGTTGAGTTCCACTGTGAAATTGCATGGTAATATGCATGATCGGGCATTTATATGGATTATTCCCAAGTTACTGATGACTTTCTCATCATCAATGTTATTGCGAAAGTAATATCCCCCTGGTGGTTTAAATTCGAATTCTTTTTTATTGTTGAATAAAACTAAGAGTAAAGTTCAGAGAAATGCCTTCATTGAAGTTCTAAAAATGTTTCTAGGAAATAACCGAAACTGGATTTTTTTCAATCAATAAAATGATTAAAAAAAATATTTTCGCGGGACGATATTTTGGAGAATAAAAACGTTCCATCAACAGCGAAAAATTCGATTTTAATTGATGTTTCAGTCTTTTTTTTTTCATCGAATTCTCAAAAATTAAAATACCCAAAAATATCTAACGAGGGCTTACCCAAAACTCCAATAACAATTAGCACTCGCAGCAATTCGTCCGCCGACAAGTGGATAATAGATTGATATATACGCGCAGCGCAGCGTATACTCGAGAAACTACATCGAATAGAATAATAATCGTACTCTCCACATGCGTTTGGCGTTAATAGGTCGAAATCGAGGATAGGAAATCCCTTTAATAGCTCTCACCTGTTCTCCAGACTCGTCCTGCGCGCGGCGCCACACAACCGCAAGCTTCGCCTTCAATTTGCCCAACCAAGCAGGCAGCAGCAGCAGCTAGTGCTTTAATTGAACCGGACGAACTAATATTAAACTTGGCTTGGAGATTTCATTGTCCCGTCACGCCACAGGCAAACAAACTCAACGCTTGAAATCTAAAGCAAACAATTCGTGAAATGGTTTTACAATACGTGCTTTGCAAGCGCGCGCGTATAAGCTTCGTATATATACATTCGCACACGTGTACACATAACAGTGTTGTGTGTGCGCGCGCGTCGTTATGTACCTGGCCGGGCGGCTCGATCTAGTTTATGATTGGCCGCGACGTGCTATATACGACGCGCATGATTTAGATACTAATTTATTCGCGGCGTTTAGGAGCCCCCCCGTGAACATGTGTGTGTGTGTGTGTGTGTGTATGGGTTGCGTATATGAATAGTATACATATATATATATATATACGTGCGCGAAATTCTCTCGCTCTCGCTCTACGTGAACTATAGTGTGCCTGACGATTCTAAGCGCTCTCAGAGATTTACTGTACGACCTGCACTATACCGCTACTGTTTTACGAGATGCAATGCCAATGCTTTATTTCGTATTGTCGTTGTTCGCAGTTGAATGCCTCTCTTTTTCTTTCATACGTCGCTGCTATTTGATTAATCCAAAGCTATTAGTAAGATTGGCATTGGTTAATAATCGAAGTGTGTTTGCAAAATCTATATTTCGAATATATTCATTATTTGCTATGAATAACTCTTTCTTTCCATCGCTGCTATTTGATTAATCTAAAGTTATTGGTAGATTGGGATTAAATAATAATCGAAGTGTATTTGCAAAATCCACACTTCGTATTTATATTCATTATTTGCCATGAATGACTTTCTTTCCATCGCTGCTATTTGATTAATCTAAAGTTATTGGTAGATTGGGATTAACTAATAATCGAAGTGTGTTTGCAATAAATCTCTATTTACATTTGTTATTTTTCATTTCATGTAATGGCCAGATGTCAGGTATTGTGCCAGTATAGCTTGTACAAACTATTTGTTGATCCGTGTATAGCAAAACCATGCAATCAAATCACTGCGAGATAATTGAATAGCACTTGCCTATTGAAACACGTACCGTACCACTTGCTTTGTTGTTATTCGTTCTAACATACTTTATTGATTGCCAATTCAATAAAATACGATTTTTCCGCGCTTCCGCTGAATAAATCGACTATTCATCTCTTTCTCATCGGCGGATATAAAAAAAAACTTGGGCCCATTACGACAAACGCTTGTAACACCCTTTTTTCGCTCATAGAAGCTTACGAAATAATCGAAGAAAAGAACGTAATTTTTCAAAGTTTTTGGAATTTCATAGAAAAAAAATGATAGCGTTAATATGACTTCAGAACCGAAGTCTACGGCTCAAAATACATCGGAAATCATATTTCGTTTTTTTTTTACTCGAAATTCCGACCCTTGTAGAGCTTGTTAAAGTACAATACCGAAAAACTAAAAACTATGCAAATTTGAAACGGTTAAAAAAATTTGCGTGTTTTCAAACCTCTACAAGGGTTGAAGTTTCAAGTAAAAAGAAAAAAACAAAATATATGGTTTTCGCATTACATCGCATAGCCATCACAAAGTGGCGAAAAAACGGCTATAATCCCTTCAACCTCGACATTGAATAAAGCATCGATGCCAAGCTGCATGAATTTGCATGAGCAGCCTTGAAAAACGAAAGGTAGTACAGTATATCTTTAATAGACAGAGAATTATAACGAAAGAGAGAGAATAGAGCATATATCGATTCTCGATCTTCTTACTTGTTATAAAGCAATAATAGACAATGCAAGATAAAGGGACAGGAGTACATACGCACGAGTTGCAGCGCAGCACGTGGAGGCCGAGAGATGAATATTGAAATTCTCATTATTCGCGTCGGACGCGTCGTCGTCCAATGTAATTTAAAGTTTCTCAACTGCTTGCGCTCTCTCTCTCTCTCTCTCTCTCTCTCTTCTCTGCAGTAGCTGCGTGTAATCATGGATGTATTCTCGCTGCGTAGTATTAGACATGCAGAGTGCTAATGCTTGGCTTTTCGAGGCGAGAGAGGGGGAGGACCCCGTTCACTAATGCTCCCTCGAGACCAAGCGCGCCCCAACCAAATTGATATAGTTGCTTATAATTTCACAATTTTCATGGACAACGGGCTAAATGACGCGTCGCTCTCACTGCTCCTCCTTCCTTCTATGTAAATGCCTTCATGCTGAAGCATATCAAAGACACCAGTTCCATTCCCTACTCCCACACCCCTCGCGCCTAGACCTTTTCCTGGATGCCGAGACCATTGTCCTGTGGATTATTTGCCGCAGTAGTCGTTGTTAATGCCTACGCCAACCCTTGTTAATTTTACATTTGCAGCCTGCTGATAAATTTTACTTATTTACGGGGATGTACTTGTGTAATATATGCCATGTCCACTTGAATTTATCTTCCGCGATATATGTTTTTAACGTTCAAATTGCTCACTTATTCTAATTCTTTTCTTAAATTTTGCGTATTTCTTTTCTTTTTTTCTTTTAATGAAAAGTCAGGTATGATTGTCAATTTCACCAGAAATATGGGTTAATAAACTGTATGAAGGGTACCAGTAATTATATAAAAATTGAAGATATTTATACAGAATATCATCTTCTACATCACATAAAATAATTCAAATACAATAGACAAGTCGAATGGAGTAATGCGAGTTGGTTGGCATTAAGAATTCATGCGGCTATTCGCCGAGCGAAACAATGGAAATAAAGATGAGACCGACAAAACGTAAAGATTGTCTGAGAGGGGAGGAAGGGAAAAACATGTGTACCGCGTGCTCAACTCAAATTGGCCGGAACTGTATAGCAAGAAACTAAGCCACACATATATACAGAGAGAGAAAGAAAGAGAGAGAGAGAGAGAGAGAGAGAGAGAGAGATGCATACGGCTACGAGCAAAGTTTGTTGCACTCACTCTCTTTCTCTCTCTCTTTCTCTCTCTCAGAGAAAAGTTTCGCCGCGCACTGGGTAAGATGCGCGCAGAGAGCATTGCTCTTTACCAAAACATGCGTGGGAAGACACACGGCAAGGCTAAAGCGACGCGCGTTGTTGTGCACGAAGTTCGCTTATCGCATGCGCGCATCCACCGGATGCATATACAACGGAGAAGCATGCACGTGCGCCACCCCTCCCTGAATCTTGAATACGATCATTGTCTTCTCTGATGTACTGCTCTATCTCTTCCTCTTCTCGTTCTACCATTTCAGAATTTGCCTCGATTGATTCGCTCGCGACGACCTACGAATTATTTCCAATTTATCGCGCTTGTCGCCTACTACCTCGCAGCCGAATTGATTTACTTGGTGTTACTGCCACTGACGTTGACGTTATTGAAGCTTAGCTAATGGATAGGAGGGTGAATGCTCTATTTGATTTTCCAATGCAATCAACGTTGAATATTTTTTCCTCCGTTTTTTTTTGTCATGATTTTTCGCAGGAAAGAAATCCATTCGCTTTTTTAAAAGGTTAATAAAGTAGTTTGCGAAGAGAAAAGAGTTTCAAGCGAGGCTTGGCTGATTCAATTGTCAACGCGCTTAACTTTCATCCTGAAAAGTAAAAAAAAAATCTTTATCATATCATACTTCGAATGAATTCGTCGAGCCGATGGCTTTTCCACAATTGCCTAAAATTCCACAGTGATTACAATCAGTTTTAGTGCTCCCCTTCTCTCTCTCTCTCTCGCACGTGTGAGCTCAAGCTTATACTCGGCCGTACAGCACATCCATAACTGAGTGGTTAGAAGTGTCGGGGGCTGGCTGGCTGGCGCGGCGCCTGACTCGACGCGCACACACTCTACTTGCTTTATCGCTCGCACCGATGAATCTCACGCGGCTTCTACCGCAACCGTGGCAACCTCTCTCGAAAAGCCAACGTTTTTATCTCAATTCGTCGATTTTTCAGTTCGTAACTCTATTTTCTTTTAACTTTTGTTTGCTTGTTATTTTTGTTTGACGAGTGCGCGTGTGATATGATATTCTCGATAGCTGTAAATCATCCGTGCTATGAAGTGTGCGAGCTCTATGCTTTCAGTTTCACGTGGAACAATAAAAGAGGAAAAGTGAATTTTTCTTTTCTTTTTTTTTGAAAATAGTTTTCTCGATGATTGCTTTTCAGCGACTGCAAATTGATTTGTTATATTTTTTTATCAACTTCAGAAAACCATACTAGACAAAAAAAAATTTTAATAAATAAGTTTATTCAGCATTGCGCAGACTTCGTATACAATAAATGCTGCTATACTTTGCACAATAGCTCATGACCAATAGCATGTTCGTATCACTTATGCGTGTGTATACTGTTGTATTCTGCCCTCTAATACGCTCAAAATTCAGAGAAATTATTCACTGTTTCATCATTTAGGAAAACAGACGTATCACTTATGCGTGTGTATACTGTTGTATGTTGCCCTCTAATACGCTCAAAATTCATAGAAATTATTCACTGTCTCATCATTTAGGAAAACAGACAGGCCTTTTGAGACAAAATCGAATATGGTCCCATTTAATTTGCGACATCCCGTAGGATTCATGTTACCTCTAGGTCATATTCATTATACACTGATCTATCATGTGTCCATATTCGAAACCAATATGCAATATTACGTCGTGTTTGAATATCGAAACCTATGATTACGATACGAGTACATACGTATAATTAGATTTCCAAAGTCAAAATCATAGTTAATTAACATCTGGACGCGTTATATTACACGCCACAACAAAGAGGATCCGACAGTGCTATATCCCATTGAAAAAAATCAAGTGAAAATGCCGTCTGTGCATAGTTAACTGTAATCAGTTAACAAGTAACACGATTGCAGTGTAGATATTCAGCGAACAACCTCAACAACTCGACGGATTCGAGCGTTCAAACGGCACTAAGAGGACGAGAGAGGATGGCAACTAAACCAAACGAACCGCGCATACCAAATTCGTGTGGATTCTCTTGAATTCATCAACTCGAAAATCGCAGACTATGCGGAGCTGCATAAGCCTCAAAGGATTTCACTGATATCAATTAAAAAAGAAAAAAAGAGTGACCGCCGGCATATCGACACTATACGAGTATACGAGCCGCACCAGTTCGACGCGCGTTCGCTCGGTATTATTCCTCGGGTGCTCGTAAAACTGCGCGGCTGGCTTGTGCGAAGGCGCATAAAATAAATATACATAGGTATACATATATGTGCTCGGAGGCTGCAAGAAATATCTGGGACATTCGTAATTCCCTGAGTGTGCGAGCAGCAGCAGCAGCAGCAGAAGCAGCCAAGAAAGGAGCGCGAGTGAGAGAATAAAGAAGATGCCTGAGAGGCAATGTAAATAAGACGGAGATAAGAGGATGGGTGGAGGAAGACGAGCAACGATTTCAGTTATATTACACTGTTCTTTGGACTATTGCATTAGATCTTGGGACTATATATACGCTTGTTATTCGCGGGTGCCGATATAGAATATCATATACCCCTCCCTCGGGGTAATAGGATTTTCCAGTACTGATGCAGTCTCGGCCATATGGCTTATGTTGTCTGCGCATAATGCTACTTCTTTCTCTCCTTTACGGGCGTTTGTTTACTCTCAAAAGGCACGACGAATAAACATAAGTGTGGCTGTTTGCGCTCGGGTAACGTTTTCTGTCTGATAAAACGAGAAAAAGAAGAGAAAACCATGCGTTGGTGAGGATTTTTCCCCGATAAGATCGCTTTTCTAATAAGAGGCGGAAAAAAGATCATTTCATGTTTTCTGTGAATGTTTATTTCTCATTATTATCATTCTCATCCTGGTACTTGTTTGATTTGAGTTTTGTAATGTTTTCTTGTGCTTCACAAATCTGCGTTTCAATCTTGAAGTAAATAAAAAGTTTCATTGAAAAATATCTTCAATAAAAGTCATTCTGATCTCGCGCGGTTCTCAAAACGCATAGAGGACGAGAAAAAGTAATATTCGCAGCGATGCGAGCGTCGCGCGGCAAAAGATAGATGCCTCGAGAGATGCATAGAGAAAGAGACGAGGCGACGTATCACACAAAAGGCGCAGCTCAGTCTGCAGCGCGAAATTGAGGGGAAAACAATTTTGCGCGTTGTACTGTGTGTGTTTGTGCGTCGCTGCTTGCAGCCGCTGCGCGAATCGTCTATCCTTAATCGACGTTTTTGAAGAATACGCCCGTCGGGAAATACCGTGATAAGAAAAAAAAAAGCTTGGTTAAAAAAGAAAACTGTTGTTTCGCGACACTCACGCTCCTTACTCGTTCACTTACCTTCTACCCGAAATTTCACTTCTCGTTATTCAAAAACTTCACTCAAGTTCGTATTGTTCAGCGAAAGAAGTTTAATTACACAGCGAGTTGGCGTTTAATTTGTGTGAAAAATTTCATTTTACTCCAGAGAAAATATAATTGCGATGTGGTTTTCATTCGGTGCACACCACATTGTAATCTTTAATCAAGACTATTTAATCTCTGCTGCAACATTTATTTTCAAAGAAAAGGCTTCTAAGGATTCACATTTAACTGACGCGAGAATTTCTTTTCCCTCGAACAAAACAATTCCTCGAGTACCAAAGTAAAATTACGTGGAATTGAAAAGTTTTTCTTGAGCGCAGCCGGGTTCGTTAAACATTGCCAGGGATTTTCCTTTCAGCTAGTTTAGTACAAACGTAATTGAATAAGAAAAAAATTCCATCCCTATAGTTATAATCCAAAGCTTTATGTAATGAGAAAAGGACGATCATCTTATCAATTAAAAACGCACGAAAGTCAAACGCATCCTGTCCATTAGCACGACTGACAGTCGTTCGTTCGGGTCGGCTGGACTTAATCATCGAAAGGGAGGTCGCATCAGCGCACACATGACTTATATAACTGTCTTGCACGCGTTCTGCCAATAAAGCCAGCGCTGTAAAATCCAACTCCGGCAATTACGCACTCCACGCTGGCGGGCGCGAGTCACGCGAAACTCGCGCGCGACGCCGAGAGAGAGAGAGAGAGAGAGATAAGATCCGTGCACGCGCGCCATGCCGAGCACAATGAAAAATAAAAGATAGAGAGAGAGAGAGAAAATTGGTAAAGGTGGGTGGGGTGTTATCGCGTGGTAGGAGAAGCGTAATGGAAAAGCTTGAGAGAATCGTGCGCGCCGAGATAAAGCTTTCTTTCGCTATACTATCCCTTTGCCGCCTAATTATTTTTAAGTAATTCCGCAGCTTTATTGGCGACGAGTGATTTTATTGCCTTTGGCTGCGCCCTTGCACTTTATCCGATTTATTCTTGTTTTCGAGAGGATTGATTTAATGCTTCTACTCACGTTCTTCTTTTTTTTTTTACGTATGTCTAGTAACGATACGGAAGCCGGAGGTCTATTTTTAATGTACGATAAGCTTTCAAGCTTTCGTTAAAATTTTTTAGAGAGAGGAAAAAAAGTTTAATTTTGTCCATTTCGTTCGAAATAAAAGCTTTATTAATTTTTGAACAGTACCTCGTGAGCTCAGTGACATTTTACGATTTTGATTTTTATTCTTACAAATCGAAAAATCCGAAAGAAAAAACTCTTTTCTTCCAGTTACCTATAAAAAAGCTTTTATCTACAGAAATATTTGATGAACGAGAGACTAAAAGTTTACAATCTCCGGAAGCTTTGCTGAATACAACATGCACCTTATTTTTACATTAACGGCTTACTCGACACAACATTTCAAATTTAAAAAGAAAATCACAAACAACAGTTTTTCAATTAAATAAACTTCAAACTTTTTGATTGAAGCATTTCAAGCAGAAATTTACCGTGACTCTGTACGATAGAAAATATGAGCGATTGACAGACGGTACAAAGAGCGCAAAACAGTCCGTTCATTTAAAGAATTCTAAAGAAAATGAAGCACAACGAAACGAAGAATTCAATCAATTCAAGCATCAAGCTTAAAAATAGTAGCGCTCGAGAGAAGTAAAACTAAATAAATAAGGCATTATTAATTCCGTATCACAAATAGAATTTTTTTTTTCTCGCGTTCCATCTTACGCCGATCAAGATACACGCAAGGCTCACAGACAGGATACACAGGCGAGAATTCAAAGATCGCCGACGTGACGAAAAATAGAATTGGACGCGGGTAGGATTCTCAATAACTCGATGGGACATAATACTCCGCGTTTTCTGCCGTGCAGGAGAGAGAGAGAGAGAGAGAGAGAGAGAGAGAGAGAGAGAAGATGGTAGCGCAGGAGAGAAGTTATTACCGCGCTCGGCTCAAAAAAGCTTGCGAGCGAGTGAGAAGAAGACGAAGAAGTTCCCTATTACACGCGGCCAACCAGTCTAGCAAGCGTATCTATATGGTTAGCCTTGGCTGTGTGGGGGTGAGGGGTGAGTTTGGAGCGGATAAGAGAGGAAGTAATACGAGTAGGTTGCTCGGGGGAAGAAGGGGGGGGGGGGTTGTGCACGTCGATAACGATAAGCATCGTCGGGGAATTGGATTGTCTGCTCTTATGTACGTTTACGCTCCGCCGCGCTTTCACCTCTCCCTCACCTCCTCCTCCTCCTCTCCTCTTATAGCTCTCAGGCTCCTCTTTCTCGCGTAATTAGCGCGCGTTAGCTAACGTACCGTACAGCTCGAAGCTGGGATTTTCGCGGGTCAGCCGTATCGAATTAACGAGCATGGCTGCCACACCATACACAACAAAGTTTGACGCTGCACTTTTCAACGAGGCTTCAACGTCTATACGTGTATAGCCCTTGTGCGCATCAAACTCGAATATTCATCATGGCTGTACTCGATTTTCACCGGCAGCTCCTCGACTGTCGTGTGCTTCGTCAATGGAATGGATAATCGCGTGGTGTTAGCGGTTAAAGTATAATTGTTTTTCTAATGGTTTTTTTAAATTAGTTTTGCTTCATTACTACCGAGGGAGCGTTTGCATTTTTGTGTCTTATGCAAATTTAATGAGGATTATGATGATTCACGAGTTGGAAAAGTATATAGGAGGGAGAGAGAGAGAGAGTCCCCTTAAAGATTCCCCAAGGATATTTAACTTAGGACTTGACTAATTATGGTCGCAGGGGAAGCACTCTATCAAAGGTTAATGGACAGGCATAATTAACATTATGGTACTTTCTAATGAGACTTACAAAAGACTGATTAATTGATTTCTGCAGCAGCAGCAGCATGGCGCTGCACCTGCAGGACAGCCTATATATCAAGATCATTGTCAATTTGCTATACGATATACAATCAAGCTCGCATGCATGCTTATTCGAGATTGTACATCATTTCCGATCGACGATTAATTGAAAACGCTCGGGATATGCTGAAGTGAACGTGTCGATGATCGATGCAACAACAACAACAACAAAAATTGTAAATTAAATTAGCAGATATACAGAAAAGTCGCGAGCTGTCGAGCTGCTTTAATTGACTGTTATGTACAATTCCATTCTCTCCCCGTTAATTCAGAGTGGCGTTACAAACGAGGCATTTTCCGCGGGATGTACAGCATATGGAAATCCTCTTTGAGTCGAGACAGGCTTTGTAAGCAAACAGCATTAAAACTTCCAACTTCGCTGGAACTCTTCTTTTTTTCCCCTCATTTTCGACTGTAAATTATTCTGCGCCTATATTCGGCTTTAATATTTTTGCCTTCGAGCACGAGTTTGAACATTTTAAATCATATTAGTATGTCGGAGTTACTAATGTTTATGAGTTTTCGCATGACTAATGAGATACTTCTCTTGGCACATGATAGACACTGGAGAATAAAACGAACCAACTCGAGCGTTGCCTAATCATATTCCCATTTGCAACGATGGTATAACTCTGGCGAATAAATATCGTAGGCGGTAAGTAAGTTGGCAAAGTCAAGCTCTTCGTTTCATTAAACATTGAGCCACAAGGCAAGCAATAAACAAGCGCGTACGAATTCCCAGGTGTTTCACTCATCAGTAATACTGCCAATAGACTTCGCGAGAGCGAAATCGAACAATAGACTGCGATTCGTTTGCTTCTTCTGCGATTTCGTAGAAAAAAATAATGAAAGGAAATTTCAATCGTTTCAGCGATTTATATGCTCTAGCGATTTTTTTTTAATTAGAAGCCATTGCGCGCGGAGATAGCATTGATCCCCGACGAAATTTCACCTCGGCTTTTTTTCTTGCATTTTTCATGGATGACAAATTATGGAACGAGAGGTAAGTGTTTACATACACCGGTGTGCAGCAATTAAGAATTGCGTAGGTGCTTTGCTCTTTGCAATTAAAATACTTCAGAGATATAGTGCTGAAATTTTTCTTTTCTAATTACGTCATTCGTTCTGGATACTTTTTTATAAGACGATGAACACACATACTCGAAAGTATTTTCTCAATATTATCAAATTACAATTAAGCAAATGTTTGTTTTACGTGATGTATGAACATTTGAGGACACTTACCTTATCAATTTTTCAAAATGGATCTAACAACTAAATTCTCTTGTTATAATTACATTATTACTTAATGATTATACTATACCGTAGTACGCGTGGCTGCAACAAATATGAGTGTTAATAAGTAAGCAGGATGAATATCAAACGTTGACGTCGGTTTTCTCAATAACTAATAGTTGTTTAATAAATACCGTGGCAAATTTGAAGAGTTGTGCTCGTTTTCAAAGGATGAGCCGCGTTCTTGAAAATTCACAAAGGATCCGAAATAGGTACCCAAGCTCTCATGCAATATCAAGAAGAAGATTCGCGCGACGCGCGAAGATTTGGGAGGCGCGTACTTTCAGGAAAACGAGATTCGCCTCTCGCTTTAGGAGCTATCAAAGTACCCAAGGAGTCGCGACGCGGAAAATGAGCAGTCGCTCGCTGCTGTGCTTTGCTCTTTTTCCCCGGCGGAAGTGCGCAGCTTCGCGACAGATTTCCCGTTCTCTCTCTCTCTCTCTCTCTTTTTTTGCTAGCTGTGCCTCGATATTTCGAGAGGCGCTCTGCCGACGACCGAATCAAACAAATATTTATTCAAATGTGAAATACGCGCCTCCCCCCCTCGCTCTTTGCCTGCTAGTCGTTTACGCTTCGCGGGCAGATGAGAATTCCACTGTTATTAAAAATTTCTAGCTTTTTATTTTTTTTCGGCAGTGCGAGTATTTCGCTTAAAAATAACATTTATTTTAACTTTGATTTTCAACGACTGCATGATGGAAAGTTATTATAAAAGCACGCTTCAACGTAACACAGTAGACCTCCCTGAAAAGGAAAAATTGAAGGTTTATTTTTAACTTCAATTAAAATTTGAGCCTGAAAAGAAACTACGTAAGTCAAGGCATGCGTGAATGTTTTAATTAAAATTACTTCTACCTGAACCGTTTGTTTCGTTCAGATGAAAATTTACGTTTGTTAAACTGAATTCCCAGATGAATATCCAACGATATGTAATTATCATAGAAAGTAAACAACACGATAGCTCAAATGAAAGCTCATCAATATGTCATTGATTTTCATGCATATATACCAGTCATAAAATCGACTAGATAAACATATCGAAGTTATTGTGGCGTTTGTTCGAGTTAAGTATCTCTTGCCTATCGCCTCGCAAATAATTTTACGAAATTACACGAAGCACACGTTCCTCCACGAAATTCTCATTCAAATAGCGGTATTCTCAACTCCCCAAGGCATTTCCAACTAATTCTCCCTCGCTCAATTTTTCTCTAATTCCCCTCGACGTACGTACTCTAGCGCGTACTCGTTAACTAGCGGTCTTTATTCTAGCTCCTATCTCTCTCTCCCTTTCTCTTCCTCTCTCTCTGTCTCTCAAAAGGCCAATTAATCTCGAAAACCTTTTTCCCGGAAAATTCCTCGTTTCTCCCGGCGAAAGGCGCACTATATATACTCTCACACATACACACAAGCGCAGCAACGAGAGAGAGAGAGAGAGAGAGCGAGTTTAGCACAAGGATGGAGACGAAGACAGTGCGCAAGGTGCCAAGTGCGAATTAATCGATGAAAACACATACACACACCCACACACACACGTATAGAGCTGGTGAACGCGCGCACTCAGCAAAGTAATTCCTCGTTTGATTCGCGCTAGTTATGCCGAAGGTTAGGATTCGGCGCTCACGAGCAAGCTACATCAGCACCAAACAGTTTCTCAAGCCGTGACCAAGTCAAAGCGCTTCATATGTATATACATATACACGAGGAAAGCTCTTAGAGAACTTTAGTTTAATTACGTCGCTGCTTTGCCGTGAGCGCGCGCGCGCGCACTCCGTGCTAATGGGCTTGTTTGAATTCTGGCCTGTACGACTGGTCGCCTGCCTCTCTGCTACAAGTAATTCGAAGGATTAAAGAGAGAGTGAGAGAGAGAAAGCAATGTTCAGGAGAAAGCGCATGATTTCTTGTTTTATTCAGACCAAGACGGGTGGAAAGGAATCTTCGAGGTATTGTAATATTTTATATCTCTCTTTCTTTGGTATCCTCGGGGTATCGTCAAATTTAAACTGCTTCGACAACTTCGGCGATGCTTATTTTATGAGCTAGTGTAGACTCCACGATTAATTATTCACGATTTGTTTTGATATCCCCAGTCGTCGCTATTAAGATAGAAAGATTGATATCTCACCGTTAGATTTTATATTTCGTAGGTAAGATTTACGTAACTGCTTTGAAAAGAATTGAACGTGATCTCTTATAAGTTGATGCACTTCGGCTGTGGTTGAGTTTCGTGAGCGATTAATAAACTTTGCAAATAACGCTTTCCAAGTTATTATTCATGAGTTTCGCCTCTTCGGACAATTTGCACGAATACACTAAATTATTATCAAACTACGTTCGCAACTTCGCTTCGTCTTCAAAAAGTTATATTAAATCCCTCTTTAGAGCTGATACAACTTCCACGAGAAAAACTTATTTGTCTTGATTTTTTTCTGACATCATTTGCAATTAAATCGTTTCAAACTTTCACAATTACTGCGACTTGACTGAAATAAACTAATATACTTTCGGGATCATCAATCGATGCAATGCCCTTTATTGACTCTTCCAGGACAGTTGAAGTGTTTCAATATCCGTAAAAGAGTACGACTGATTGTCCGAAATAAAGGCACTTTGAATTTTCAGAAACTAGACTTGCAATCTCATCGCAGCGGGAAAAACAACTGATTGTTAAACGTAGTTGATGAAATAGCAGAAGAAAAGGAATCTACGAAAAGCTAATCGAAAAAGTTCCAATACCATCGGAACATCGTGTGCTCCATTTGTCGATCGAGCGCGCGAGAGCGCCTCTAGCTTCGTCGTGAATTTTCGAAAAAGGCAATTCAATTAGAGAGCCGACGAGCGCGAATCTCGACGACAACGACGAGCAAAGCGAACGCGACCGCCGCATCGGAGTAGCAATTTAATTACAAGTGGCTCCTCGATTACCAGACCAGGCTACAGAGAGAGAGAGCGAGAGAGATCGAAGCGTCTTCCATTGCGGCCGAACTCTCGAGGCACACCGTTGGACATTGAATCGACGTTATCCGACGAGCTTTCGGCCAGATGAGGATAATTTAATTTCCTCAGGAAATGTTTGTTGATGCATAATCGAATTTCGCAATGTGCTAATGCGAGTTCGCCAGCTCAAATTGAACTACATTAATATTGACGAAAGGCAGAATTGTAATTAATATTTTGATATTAATAGCTAAGTAGCTAAAAGCACCCTCCAATTTTTATATGTTGTTGGATTAGATGTTGAGTAACATCTAATCCAACAACATGTAATTAATATTCGTGCTGCTCTGTTTTGTAAAATTGATGCTCATTCGAATGCCTTGTGTAATCGAAAATTAGTTCGCTGAATATTCGATACATATGACTGTTTATCCATGATTACAATCAACATTTCATGGAATATATTATATTTAACGGATAATTTGTGAAAATCAATCATCAAACTGAAAACGAAATTCATTTTTAGTAAAATCTCATGGCGTGGCATCAGCTCGTGGAACGAAATATCCTTGCTGACGTACATTTATACACACGGGTTCCGAAGATTACTTGTATTGATTTATTGTGTGTCAAGTTCTATTTGCTCGACAATTTTTCAGAATATTGTTGTGTATAACTACAGAGCTTTTCATCTTTCAAAAACAGCTAAAAAAAATTACTGAGCGATAGACGTTTTTCAATTTCCTTCCGTAGTTTTTCAATCACGATGAAACAATGTTATTTTACTATTTTTTATAATTTTTCAATACTACAAGAATGAATCTTGTATCAAAAGTCTGTATGCAAAATTCCATTAACAAATAATTTAAAAAATGATCAAAAATTCATTTATTACGGTTCTATGGATTTCGAACAATTTGCGTAGATTCATTAAAATAATGTCAAAGCGATCCTCGAAAAACAAGCAAACATTCTGCGCTCTAGAATCCACGACAAGCAACGACAGCACGAATATAAGGCTCTCTAATTTCTTGAGGTAGTTCCAACAGCTTAATACGCTGTAGATAAGTAGAAACGAGTCTCGATCAGCACATCACACGCATAAACGTTTTGGAGAGGAGGGGGATTTACCTGAGGGGTAATAATAGGGAAGCCATCGTCGTCACCGCTTATCGCTGCTCGTCGGCCAAATCGTTTAGTCGCTGTTGGTGCTGCAAACGACGTAGCTCGGACGCCGAGTCGAGTAGGAGGTGAACGTTCACAGTGCCACGCCACCAGCGGTACCACGGCACCGCCTGATTCTTCGTGAAACAAAGAGAAAGAAGAGAAAGAGAAAGGGCCGAACAAATTAAATTGCACCACGTTTGCTACTTTCTAAGTGATATCGCGAGAATTTACTCCGACGTCGCCGCGATTTTTCAATGGGCTCTTGATTTTTATGGCCCTCGTGCACCCTCCCCGAGAGAAGTTTCTTTTCGCCCTTCTCTCCCGTTCTACCGTTTTTTTTTCCTCTCTCTCAAGCCTTGACTTCTCTTTTAATGGAACTTCGATGGCCAGCCCGGTTATTTATGGAATGTTTCTTTAAGCGCGTCTCGGAAACGAATGCTCGCGCGGCTCGCGTGAGAATGGATTTTGCTTCAAAGCTGGGCGTAAAGTGCACTTGTAAGCGACATTTTCGAATTTATGCATGTGACTTGGAGGAAAAACGAGCCGAACTATATCCGTTACATTCGACTTAAGCGGATATGTAGTGTTATCCCGGCAAAATTAGCATTTTTATTTAAATTACTTGGAATGTTTGCAAGACCCTTTGAGGGACGGTGGTACAAAAATTTCTCAGTTTTTTTTATATTTCCGATATAATACTTAATTTATATATGGACATATATACTTTTTGAACTATAGAAAGTCTGAGTTATTACAATTTAGTATAAAATTGTAATAAGTTATTTATACTTTATTTTTTCAGGAAAAAAATCGGGTTTTCGGAACTAAAAATAGCTGAGAGGTTAAAATTTTTTCTAAATATTCTTAGTAGACAGCTTTATAATATATATTATTTCAGAATTTTTTGTACGCAAGTTTGTTTTTTTTTTTAATTTTAAGATACTACAGAAAAATGTGTCTCTCAAAAGGTTAATAAATATCAAGTTTGTGTATCAATTTTCGTTCGCAGTATATGTATGCACTTGAATGGTCTATAAATCTAGCTCTGAGATACGAGACGATATTTCAACTAGGTATAAGTTAATATTTCATTGTTTTCCCACCGAAGAATAGAAGCCTAATTAGATAAGAGCCTATCATAAATTGAAAATTGGCATGTTGCGAAAGGTTATCAAAGCAAAACAGAATTTAGTCGACAAATTACGACGACGACTTCATCTTAAATGAATGAATAAATGCATTCGAAACTTCGAAAGATCCCAGTCTATCTTGGGAGACGGAAAATTGAATAAAGCAGAAAGGGCAATAAAACAAACCCGTTTCCCAAGGGAGCCAACAGACAAGCTTCTCCCCCATCCCTTCCTTTTCCGTCTTCCTCCTCTTTCCATTTCGCATGTGGGTAAACTTTCTTGCTTCGTGTTTCCCTTCCATCTTTCTCCTTCCCACCCGGCTGTCTACCCTTTCATTTATAACTAAGCGACTACCTGAGCGCGCGGCGTGCACTGGCTGCTAGCTTGGGTCTTGGATTAAGTGACGACTGAATCGACTCTCTATTATTAATGTGGCGGAAAAATTGAGAGCCAAGTGACTAATTCCAATGCGGTACGTGTCTGACATTTGAGAGAGAAAAAAAATTGAAAGGGATCTTTTTATCGAGAACTCATTTGTTCTCACTGAGTATATTGCTTTGTTTTTTTCATTTTTTTTTTATCCCTGAAACTCTATTCTTGATATAGTAGAAATTGAATAGTTAGATATAAGTTAGAAATAGACCTCAATTCAAACTACTCTCACATGCATATGTTCACCGTTCACCGTGGCGTTTATTGAAATCAATCGTCATGGTATGATTTTACAACAAATCATACTCCATGTCGAAATTTGGTTAAATTCATGCCTCATCTGCTTCAATTGCAACTGAATCATTGATACATAGTTTGTCTAATCGACAATTAACTGGATTATTAATTCCAATCGTAATATGATAAAAGTAAGTTCATTTGATGTGTCTGACCAAACATTGGCACTACTACTGAATCAACAATTATAGCGATTAATATAACTTGTTCGATCATTTGTGTCTGTTGCAAGGTTTGAAGAGGAAAGTAAGCACTATACCGAGTACGTAATTTACTACGAACGATACAATTAATCACTCATATACTCGGCGGGGATAAAGTTTATATAAGCATTGTTGTTTCTGCACTGTCGCGCACTCGAGATAAAAGATCGCCGTTGAAGTTTGGCAAATTAGCCGAGTCATCAAATAAATGAAACGAATCACTCGAGGCGGCAATTGAGGGAATGAGGGCGTTTTGCGATGGGGCTCACAGATAAGAGGAAGAAGGAGAACAAAGTGCTCGAAACAGAGAGAAACGAAGAAACGCACTCGGCCGATTAGTGCACTCGGGGAATCGTCGAGAAAATCCGCAGCGATTTTCCCAGACCACACTGACTATACGGTTAGAATTGAGATTTCCTCTCTCTCTCTCTCTCTCTCTCTCTCTCTCTCTCTCTCTCTATCTTTCTCTCTCTTACTCCGCCCGTTCTTACCACGCGACACGTCGCCGAGATTCCGCGTTTCAGGCGGAACAAATGCGAGCCGACGCTTTTTGCCGAGATAGAGAGAAAACGAATGTCTGTTGGACAGGAAAGGATAGTGTCGGCGGAGAAGGAGAGGAGAAACTCTCGCCTGTGCTGAGAAAAAAAAACAAACGTGAGAGAGAAGAAGGAGGAGGGATGGCAGAAGACGAAGAAGAATGAAATCCATGGCGGAGTGCATATCGACTTCTGTAAAAGCGGCGGCGGCAGCAAGAGAGAGAGAGAGAGAGAGAGGGAGAGGAGAGGATCCGAGAGCTTAATAGAGTCGTGACAAGTTCCGCGCCGGAAACTCCGCGTGTTCTTCCGGGCGATCGACGTCATAAAAGTTCGGTCCCGAGCCGTGTAACTGTCACCGAGACGAGCTCTCTTCCTCTATCTAGCAAGCGATGTTTTTCTCGACTCCAACTGACATTGAGAAAGTTCGCCTCGGCGAAATTTAATGAAAACTTTCGCAAAATTCCCCCGCGCCAGCGATTCCCTTCGCTCGAGCCTTCAGTTTGTTTATAATCATTGCACACTAAAGCTATTCCGCCTAGTTCGCGAAAATTTCCTCTGGCAGTTTTAAATTACTTTTTTTCAAGGGACTATATTTTTTTCTTATAACTCGTCTATTCAAACGAACAAAATGAATTTTCTCACTTCGGGGAATTCTGAAAATTTCAAATTGCACGTATCGACTGGCACAAATTCAGATGAAGTTTAATGGAATTTGTTCGTTTGTAAAATTTCTACTTCTTCAAAACAATCGCTATTCCATTTGGCGAGTGCGAAGCGATTCCCTGAATTCATTAAATTACATCAACGTTTCATCCACCTAAGTAAATAGATTGCACTTTCGTATTGAGTGATATATTTGCTGTCTACACAGTAAAAAATTTTACTCATTTTCGGGAAAAAAAAGTAAAATGGTATTCAAAATGAGTAACTTTTCACTTTTTTTGTCCCGAAAATGAGTAAAAAAATTTTTACTGTGTATCAATGACAAACCGTACTGTAGCGGTTTCTTAATTGAAAATTAATTAGTTATTCCAACCCTGATCAACAAAACAACGTGACAGTCTTCTATTCAATGCTGATCTGAACATTGATTGAAAATCCAATAATATAAGACAGTCAACGTTCTACCACTTCTACCGCAGCAAATCTGACCTACACACACGCACACAGCCGTGCGCGTCAATGTCGTAATTTTCTTTGGGCAGCGATAAAACATTTCCAGCTAGCAGTAATTCTTCCGATTCATTTAGCTGCCACTCGATCCGTTAAGCCCGCGACAAAGTATATACACCCACACAAACAAACGCGGCCCAGAGCCAAAGGAAAGTCAAAGAAGAAACAAAGTCGCTCCTCGTCGTTCTATCTATATATATGTACCTACACGTATACGAGTATACAGTTATATGGAAGCCTCGCAGGTTTTGAACTGTGCAACTGCGGAGGTAATTGCCGCTCGCGCGACCGTGCGACTTTTGGCTTGGCCTCGTTCTCTTCTGACCCGAGCAAAAAGGTAGCCTGGCGTTTGACGCTGGACGCGAAACATAAAATACTTGCGCCCCGTAAGCCGATTAGGAGACGGGTTATTGGCTTAATAGGCCAGAGGCTCAACTAATAGCATTAGCTCACGTTCGATGCTTTCTTCTTTTTTTTTCATGTATGTATGTGTGTTTTCTTTCGCGACTTTCCTTTCTTCTCTCTCTTTTTTTTCACGGTTGATTGTAACATTCATGGGTTGATCGGATTAATGGCTGGAAAGCGAATTATTATTTTATTTTTTTTTTTAACGAACGCACGTGAAAATCCGTTGCTTTTTTAGAAGAGTAATTGGAGCATCGAAGCTCGTAAGTACTTAACACTGTGGGTCGCAAAAAAAATAAAATAAAATAAAATAAAATTGGTGGCGGCCAATAAATTTGATGCGTAAACGTCAATCACACACGTCAATTTGACGTTGAAAAATATTTTTACGTAAAATTGCCAGCGAAGTTTATACTGTTCAGAAGTATTTATCAGTTTTTTTTTTCTTTCTTTTTTTTTTTGCAAAATAATAAAATACCGAAATAACCATGCGTATGCGAGTCCAGAAATAAAAAAAAGGAAAAAAAAATATTGCACGAACCCGGCACCGAATATCGACAGCCGAAAATCCATTAGCAGCGAACAACATATTGAAATGAAATACGGTCATTTCCTGTTTCGTTCGCTCCCCCTCAAACGCTTCGGAATATATATATATATACACTATACAGTCGATGAAATCTCGCGTGAATTCATCCAATTCGCGTAAAAAGCACGCGAACAAAATCATAATAATAGGCGATAAACTGGCGACCGTAAAAGAAGCCGTAATTACCGCAGAGAGCGCCGAGGTGCAATTGCGAGGGCGTGAAGTGAAAACTAGGCCATCTAAGCGGTGGACGAAAAAAAAAACGTAGAGAGAGAGAATGACGTCGTATTATGGTGACGAGAAAGAGAAAGAGAGAGAGAGAGAGAGAGAGAGAGAGAGAGAGAGAGAGGGAGAGAGGGCGGCCGAGGCATTGTACGACTTGATTTTTCAGTGAGAGAGTCTGTTGTTTGGCGCGAGGAATGGGGGAGGTGAAATAAAGAGGCTGTTTTTAAGAACCCCACGGATAAAAGGAAGTCCCAACCACCACGAGAGGGCGTGCAAGAGAAAGGGCAAATACAATTACGCGCGAGTGCTACGGGATGAAAGGGAGCGAGGACGCGAGGTATACTGCTCTCCATTCGGATTCAGCGCGTAAAAAAAAATTTTGAATGACGAACTGCGAGGCTCGCAGCGTGAAAGAGATTAACTCGCCCACTTCCCTTAAGGCTTATTTTTCTCCGGAGATTATACGAGTGGGGAAGGGCCACTTTTCAATGGCTTGCATTGTAATGCAGCCTCGGTTAATTAGCGTGGATGCATTCTTTTTAATGGAGAGGGATGAACAGAGGGATGAGAGAAGGTTTTTTGTCCGCGCTGATTAATTAAACTCTATCGGAAAAACCTTTTTATAACAAAACGTGCATCAAATTCATTTAGAAAGATTTTATATTTTTTTTTTTAATTTTAGTGTGAACATGTAGATAGAGTGCATGTACACAAACGCGTAAAAAATGGATAGCGAGTTGATTGCGAAAAATATATGCAATGGTAAATAGAAATGTTCACGGAAAAAAAGGATTCAACTCGCATTTCGATATTTTTTTTTTTTCATTTTGTTATTTGCACGTAAAACAATCACTCGAACTGTTTTTTCTTCCTCGCCCCACTCGATTATTTTCATGGATAGTGCATGAGCACAACGCGATTGAAAAATGAAACAAGAATAAACAATAATCCGCAGATAACACTGCACCGGCATATAAATGACAAGCAAACAAAAACCGGCGCCGATAAAGGTTAAAAAAAACAGAGTAGAGAGGAGAGCGAGGGAGAGAGAGTAATACGCAAAAACAATAATTGAATTTTCGCAAGCGTTCGCGTGCAATTTATTCTCTTGTTATCACGGTAGAACGCGAAAGAGCGCTGGATTTTCAAGCCGATAATTCGACGTCGAGTCCAAATTAATTATAAATGACCATGGAGAAATGGAATTTGAAAGGCATAACCCCAGCCGACGAAGCGACGCGTTGCACCGCAATAGACGTCCATTGAATTTCCATACAGCAAACGCGATGTGCCAGAAACAATTACAATCCTAGGATGCCGCCAACCGAAACGAAATAAAAACACAGAGAGACAGAGAAAAAGAGAGAATCGTACAATATACCATAGTTCGTAGGAAAAGCTCTCGTCAGTTATTCCTATAATTTCCTTGATTCTCGAATTGTGCGATGTCTTTTTCGCAATCTCCCCAGACGAAAGCTTTGAGCTTCCGTGCCTCCGTTTACCACACCTTCATTTCTCTCTCACTCTCTCTCTCTCTCTCTCTCTCTCTCTCTCTCTCTCTCTCTCTCTCTCTC